>QKWP01002583.1:31006-58719 GCA_003550325.1 Gigaspora rosea | reverse complement strand
CTTGTGATCCTGCAACCCCCAAAGGAACATTTTTTTATTTGATCTATTTTGTAATATTTCGCATTGTATCATAAGATTTTTGAAATATTATGGCAATAACTTACATAAGATTACATATATATAATTCACTGATGTACTTTAGCATAAACTTACGCAATTATTATCCCTATGTAATACTCTGAACTAATCATAAGTTTTTCGCAAGTTTACACTCGTGTAAAAACTTGCGGAGGTTTACACATATTTTTTTTTGCTTATGTTAGTAATATGTGTTAGAAGTATATAGTTAGGTTTTCTAGTATTTTATAATAGTAATTATAATTATTCAATTAATTTAATTATATTTGTAATTAATTGAATAGTGCACAAGTTTTGATGAGAATTTATAGTAATTTATATTAGAAATTATATAATTTGATTTAAATTTAGTTTTAAAATGTGTTTTGTATAGTGTAGGTTTGTAATTGAAGTTTTTTTTAGTAACTTTGATAAAAATTATTATAATTCTAATTCAATTATTTTTTTTTATAATTATTGAAATGGTGCTGGTTCGTGTATTACTTTGTTATATGCTTAATTAAGTATCTTATTGTAGTTTAATCAAAAAAATTGATTGTCTGATTAAATGATCAATAAGATTTTTTATGGAATTTATTTTGAGATTTTTTAGGTAAGAGGGTGGAGGTTAACTAAGAGGGTAATATAAACTATCGTATCAGATTTGTCTATCTTAGATGGATTTAGGATTATTATTTAAATAGTTTATATCCATAAATTTTGTTCTGTAATTTTAGAGTCGAATTTATTGAATTTTTTTATTTATAACATATATAGTATATTGTGAATTTTATATATTATACATATCATTTGTTTTATTATGTTATACGTTTATTGTTGTGGTGTATATTATTCATGGTTTTTTATATATTTATTTTTTAGAGTTAATATTAATACACTAACAAAAAAAATAATAATAATAATAAATCAGTTCTACGAATATTTGATTAATAAAGGAAAAAAAACCAATTTTCAGTTATAATAACTGTATGTATGCACGTATATATATTTTACGTCTAACTATACGTATATGTGTATTATGTACTGCAAAATTTCACACCAAATACGCATTGATAAAAAAACTATAACCCTTTCTTAAAATAGGGAATGGCTAAAGCCAGGTGTGTTTATATGTTTTTTAATTATTTAATTAAAATTAGGATAAGGTTTAGTTAGGAGTTAGGATCAGAGTTTAATTTATAAGTAAAATTGTCTTTCTGCATTTTTTATTAATGCTCCTACAGGTTTAGACACTCGTTTTCTGTATTTTCAACATTTTTTACTTTTTTTCTTTGTTTTTGTCTCATCAGGTTGATCCATAAAGATCAAATTTTACGATTTGATTAGCTTTATATCACGTGAACGCATCTGGCTTTAGACAACCCTTTAAAATAGACAATTGAAATTCTAACTTTTACTAAAATAGGGGGTCGTCTAAAGCCATATACCTATGTGATATTTTCGTGTAAAACAACCAAACAAAGTCACAAAATTTTGTTTACATGGATTAGCCCAAAGAAATCAAAAAACAAAAAAAATGCAAGAACATAAAAACGGCATTCTAAACCTATTTTGAGCCATTAATAAAAAATGTTGGGAAGGTAATTTTAACTATATTGGTTTTAACTCTAACTTCAACCTAATGCTAAACAGACTCTAATACAAATTTTAACTAAAATTTCAAAAAATCATGTGGATATATGGTTTTAGCCATCTTCTAAAATAGGAATCCATGAAATTCAGGCTAAATGAAGGACCCCAAAAAACTCTAATACAACTTAGATCTGAGTTTGTATAATTTTAGCAGTATTTTGGCCAAATAGATGTATAAAATAGAGCAAAATTTGAAATTTTACTATATAAAAATGCAATGTTTGATGAATTTTTATGCAAAATTTCCTTTTTTAGAATCATCTAAGTTGTATCAGAGTTCTTCGGGGTCCTCTAAATGACATCAAAAAGTTGAAAGAAACTATCCCTATACACATTTCATATTTCAACAAAAAACGTGATCGTACTTTTTTTCTGATATAAAAAAATTGTCGTAAAAACACTTGTACATGATGATATATAATTTACGTCTAATCATATGCACATATTAATTTGCTCACTTACGTATTATGTATGTTAAATACACCAATATATATATATACTAGGCTAATGCGTAGCATTGTATTGCCAGAGCCAAAATATTAAATTTTAAATACTATATAGTATCTTTATAATTTTATTTAAGAACCTTATTTGTAAAATTAAATAGTATTAAATACTATTTATGAATTTAATAATTTATTATAAAAAAAAGTACTATAAACGATATTGTTTTATATATTAGAAAATTTATTTTTTTAACAATATATAATTTTTATATTAATAATTATCTTTAATATATTTAACATATAAATAAAAATACTTATTATTATTAGATAGCAATGATAATAAAAATGATATATAAGACAAGGCAGATAAATGGCTAAGAATTTTTTATTAATAATTAAAATTGTATTATTATATAATTTATGATTAATATTTTTAAGTTTTAGATATTAAAGAAACTAGTCGCATTTCTTCAGTTTTTCTTTCTTGCATTCTTTTACATCTTAAAATCCGTTGAAGTCTTTCAAAATTAAATGGTGTAAAAATAATATCATTAAGTGAATGAACTCGAGATATTGCTACAAAAGAAAGCCCAGCAGCAAATTTTTTGCTGCCAATATCTATTTTAGCTTTTGGTAGTATTAGCCCTTAGCTTTTGTGCACTGTAATAGCCTATGCAAGACAGACAGGAATCTGTAAACGTGAACATGTTGCCCCTGATTTGGCTTCCCATTTGTGTTAGATTGGTACAATTGGAACAATATTTATGCCATTTACTGTACTTATAGTAGGTCCTGTATAATTATCAAATTTGATAAAAACTGCTATTGGAAGTGAAGGTGGACTTTGCTCTTCTTCAAACAAAATATCTTGAATAATTCTCATTGAACCATTAACTAATCCAGCTTCTGTCCACAGGTTTGCTATTAGCATAATACGTGCACTTTTGTTTAATAATAATTCTGCCTCAAAACTACCTGCTATGTCAGAATCTGCATTTTTAGCTTCTTTACCTTCTCTATTATGTATTGCAAGGATTTTTGCAACAGGAACATTTAATAATCTTAATTTTATCAATATTTATTCTATTAACATAAGTCCACTTTGTCATAACACATGTAGCATCTGAAAATCTATTATATTCTGTTTTATTTATTTTATTATCAAAACGTGTGCTAAGTGTTTTCCAGTCTGTAAGAGTAGATTCACCATTACGCAATCGCAAGAGAATATTTCGAAACTCTTTTTGTTCTTTAGAATTTCCAGATTGACGCTCAACTATGTCAAGATTATACACTTTCTGAAATTGATTGTATGCTACAATACTATCATTGGATAGTGAATCTTTTAAAATATTTGTAGTATATATAGGATGATCAAACACAGGAGGAAGCTGCCCAAAATCACCAAACAAGATAATTGATTTTCTACCAAAAGATTGGTTCTTTTGTTCAGGAAAAGCTTGACGTAATCGTAAATCAACCAAAGCAAGCATTCGACGTCCGATCATACTTTTCTCATCAATTATAAAATATTGTATATTTTGTAATTTATTTTGTAAATGGTTTAATTGCTCATCAGTTATTTCAAGATTATTACCAATAGGTATTGTAATAGAAAAAGCTTAATGAATTGTTTCTCCATTAATATTAAAGGCTGCAACTCCTGTTGGAGCAAGTAATAATACAGGTGAATTGGATCTAGTTTCTGTTAATTCAAGAAGTCGATACCTAATTGTTTTGATTAGCAATGATTTTCCTGTACCAGCAGTTCCCATAATAATAATTTTGAGTGGTTTAATTTGACAACCTGTAAGAATGCTCTGGTAATGTGATTCTATTCATTTAAAAATTGCTTTTTGTTTATCATTTAGAATATGATAATCTATAATATCAGTATTAGATATTTCATTTTTCTCTATTTCATTATTCGATTCATTACGATTAGATACTCTTTGCAAAAAAGAGTCTACTTCTTTGAGGTCAGTATCAGAATAATTTTGTCTAACTTCACTAATTCAATCGTAAGTTTGATCAATATCACGAGATCCAAGATCAGAAGAACTATCAATTACTGAGTTAGAGCCCATTTCTGCCAAAAGCATCCAGTCAAATCGGCATTTTTCTCCTTCATCATCTTCAGATTCTTCTTCTTGACTTTCATCATCTGTTATTTCTCTTGTTTCGTTATTATCTATAGGAGGCCCAAGTAAGTCCATTGGATCAGAATTAATTTCTTCAGAATAGTGATTATATAAAATTGACCATGAAATTGTATTATCTTGAGTTAAAAGCTTAATATCTTGATGAGCAACATGAAAAAGAACTTTTACACGACAGAACTCCTCCCATTCTGGTCCATTTCGCAATGGTGATGGTCGTGGCCAAACTTTATAATGTTTTCTGTTTTATATATTCTTCATTTGTTATTGGTAAATTTATATGTGTGATATAATTTATATAATGAGAAATTTTCAAACTCAGAAGGTTTTTTCCAGTATATTTTTAAGGTAGAACGAGTTGTTAATCCAATATTTTCAATTTGTCTAGAAGTTCCATCTTCATTAACACCTGTACCATGAAGCCAACGAGGTGTTTCATTATTGAGATTTAATGAGAAAAAATACCAGCTTGAATGATAAAGAGGAATTCCAAGAAGTAGATGACAAGTTTTTTGAGCAGATATATCACGTTCAGCAACACTATAAAGCAATAATTTCTGAACTAGAGCAAGTAATCTATTAGTAGGGTTGTTATTATTAAGTATTTTATTTAATATTTGTAAAAAGCTCTCTGATCGTGGTTCTGATTTACTTGCATATTTGGAAATATATTGTAGAGCTGCATGAATACTAAAAATAGGTTTAAGATCAACATTTGCTCTCTATCCTTGTAGTTGGATTCTACTATGAGGATTAATATATGGGTCGTTTCTTGCTGTTACGAGCTCTGGATGACCGTGACTATCATCATACAAAAAAGTATGATTACTTTCTTCCTTAGGAAATCCAAATCTGCAGGATTGTTTTCCATATTTGGTACGAAGACAATATGAGGAACTGCATCGTGTATGTCGCTGCAACTTGTTAACTAATTCGATATAATCTTGTATATCATCATGTAGTTCTTCATGCCGTTTTTGGCATGGATGATAGTTAGGAACAGGGGCATCAGGTCCTGGGTTAATAGTAGTAACCAGAGAGTCAATATATTTTGTTATCTCTTTTAATAAATTTTCATCTTCTTTTAGTTGTTCCCATTCAATTTTAGGAGCATTTTTTATTTTTCCAATTCCATGTACATGAACACTACCATGATATTGCCATTTGAATCTATACCACCAATCTTCTAAATTCCATTTTTTTATTAGCACCATATTAAAAAAAATCTCAAACCGTTTATTAAAGAACCAAATAGCAAGATAGGGATTGTTAATAATGTTTTGATGCCGATTTTTATTAGATAGCATAAGTGCATGAAGTTCTGGCCAGTGTAAATCAGCAGCACTAAATGTAAAAAATATTAAACCTTGTGAACCTAACTGTTTAATCATGTCCGATAACTCACAACGTCTTGCATTTCAAAACTGCCTTGATCCATGTATTCCTAAACCAAATCTCATAATTCGATCAGCCATATTTGTATTACCATCTGCAATAATTTCCTGTATATCTGCAACTGTAAGCTGATTATCATTAAAATTTTGCTTAACATATACTCTTCCTTCCTGTAATGCTCGCCATCTCATCTGTGAATTAAGTGCAAAATACCGCCAACGAGTATGCTGAGCAAATCTTCCATCTTTATATTGCAATAAATACCTAAAGTATTCAGCTGGTTTGACATTTTTGATACGTTCTGAACAAAGATCAGCACTTCCTGTTGGATAAAGAGTTGGAAATGCACATGCAATATATCCTGAAGTTTGAAATTCATTAATAGGATTATTATTAATTTTTGGTCATTCAATAGTATTATTAGCTAATAATCTATTAATTGTATTATTTATAGCAATTTCTTCTCGATTATCTGAGGGTAGATAAGGTACAAAAGTGTGTGTAATTCCATTTTCTTCATTGTCTTCATTAAATTCATCATCTATTAATTGATTAACTTGAAGTTGATCATCAATAAACCCGTCTTCTGGTAGTGATTAAAGGTTTTCATTATCTATAGTAATTTCTGAATAATAGTTGTTGTTTGCTTTTAGCCAACGCAATGCACAAGCAACTTTATTACGACGAATTTTAAAGTCTCTAAATGCTGTTGGGTCTTTATCAGATTGCCGACGTATAATAAGAACATTTAATAAAGATGGATGCCAAGGAAGACGAGTTGTAAATTCTTCTACATCTTGAGGAAAATTGATAATATTTCCTTTATATCCATGCTGTCCTTCACAAAGTCTATAAACTACTATTACAGAAAAAACTTGTGCAATAAGCATTTCTTCAATTTCTGTTAGTTCTTGGAGCTCTTCGGGTACTTCTCCTGGATCCATTTTATTATCAAATGAGAATTTTTTTGGTAAAGTTTTCTCAGTATAACAACGATGACATTCTTCTACAACAAGAGTTATTGATGGAAAACATTCTTTGCATATGGGACACTCTGAGTGTTTTAGTTTATCCATTTTATTACGAAATTGGCGTAAAAGAACTTTATCATATTCTTCAAGAATTGTAGAAGGCAAGGGCAGGGGTATATCTGGTTCATTCATATCTATATTAATTTCTGACTGAAAATCTCTGTTGCTATCATTTGTAAGATTTGCTTCAAATTCTTCAAGACCTTTTTCGATATTATGTAATTTATCTTTTGCTCTTTTGTGCCATTTTCTTTCTCGATCACGTTCAAGACGAGCTTCACGTTGCTCATGTGATTCATTTTTTTGGCTTTACTTTTTCTTAGAGTATCTTGTAAAACTGAATTTTCTTCTGTTTGGTTTTTCTCTTCCATTGAGCTTTCTACCATTGGACTCTCTACTATTGTTGGGCTTTCTACCATTAATGGGCTTTCTACTATTACTGGGCTTTCTACCATTATTGGGCTTTCTATCATTGTTGGGCTTTCTACTATTGTTGGGCTTTCTACCATTGTTAAGCTTTCTGCTAATGTTGGGCTTTCTACTATTGGACTTTCTGCTATAGAAATTTCTTCCATTTTGATTTTATTTATAAGAATAATTATAAAAAGTTATGAAGCTATAAAGTAATAATCAATGATATAATTATGAAATAATATAATAAAGTTTTGCTACTAAATAGTATGCTTTTAATTAATATTTATTTTTTATATTTATTTAGTTATCAAGAATTTGTAAATAAAATAAACTGCAAAACCAAATTGAAGGATTTTTATTTTTTTATTATATAAAAATCTTATTATTTTGTTTTATATTTATTCTTGAAATACATTAAATTTACTTTCAATTTTTTAGATAATGTACTTTATTTAGCCTACATTTATTCCCTATCTACTACATGCGCTTTTCAACATCATATCTAATCTAATTATCTTGTGTTACTACAAGTAAAGGCAAAAGAACCAAATTAAGTATACAGGTGGCAGAGTAAAAATACAAAATAGGAAATTAATAATACATGGCTAAAATAAGGCACCGGATAAAGAAACAATACAAAATAGATAATATATATATATATTTATATTTTATTTATTTTATATTGTGAAAATTCAAGATTCGATATTATAAAGATTCAAGATTCGATATTATGAAGATTCAAGATTCGATATTGTGGAGATATTATGAAGATTCAAGATTCGATATTGTAGAGATGTTATGAAGATTCAAGATTCGATATTGTAGAGATTCAAAGATTTGATATTGTGCAATTAATCGATATATAACGATATTATGATATATATCGATTATAGATATATATTGATTTTTATCCAATTAATCATTATATAACGATATTTTAATTGATATATAATGATATTTTATAATCGATATAAAACAATTAAGTGCTATATATTGATCAATATCTATGTATAAAATTTTCTGATGTAGTTAAAACACGTATTAGAAATCAAATATCTCTAGAGACTCTTAATAATCAATTATCTTATAATTATTATGAACAGTCATTTTGATTTTGAAAAAAGCTTATGATTATTGGGTACTTCGCACTCACGTCATTAATATTATAATATGAAAGTTGCTTACTATGCTAGTTAAATATTAATAAATTAAATTGTTTTGCATAATTAAATAAATAATAATATTTTTAGCACTACTTGCTGTTATAAATTAATTGCGAAAAATATATATATTTAAGCTATTTTTTTTGCACAAGTTTAAAAAAACTTATGTACACTGTAGTGCACCAAGATTAATGTGTAATGTGCGGCCTGCTCACAACCTTGATGCTGAATTTTCAATACTATACATCACTATTTCAAATGGCCACTAAATGATGCTAACCCAATGTTATCTAACATTTTTTTACCTGTAACAATATTATCCAGGAGTGGTCATTAATCATGTTACCCATATTAATTCTGTTATTTTTTAAAGTTTGTTTATTGATTATGTGATTTTTTCTCTGGTTGGTTTTTTTTTTCTTGTTTCTTTTTTTCTTTTTTCTTTACTCAGAAACTTTTTGATATAAATTAAAACAATTGTTAAGATAATATTAAAAAAAAAGATAGTATCCAAAAAAAGAAATATTAAAAATTCTGAACCATGGAATAAACATTGATATACACAGTGGCTCTCGATATAACGGACTATCAATATAACGGATATTGCTTAATACGGAGAATTATAATGGAACCAAATTATGATTTACTATAATATCTTATATATCATGAGATTTTGATATAACGGAGCTTTTGATATAACGGAACAAAAAACTGGAACCATGGCCTCCGTTATATCGAGAGCCACTGTGTACTGTGATATAGTATTAATATGGATAATATAATTAATAGTAACTACTGGATAATTAGTTTTACAATATTAGTTGGTGGGTATGTTATTGATAGGGGTGTACGAAATTGGCTATCAAACTATAATTCCTTCTATTACTCGTGAACTACAATTAAATCAATAATTCTAAAAAATTAATTTATAATAGATTGTCAAGATAGATTATATATTGCGAATAAGAGAAATTTAGGAGCATATTTAAGAGAAAATTTTTCAATATTTAAGTGATCATCCGCATGTGATCGACAGTATTTTTATTAGAAATTCGGGGTAAATCACAGAAAATTCATTATGAGTTTAAAAAAATCCCCAGAACATATAAAAAGGGCAAGTATTTAAAAGTTATTCAAACTTTATATAATGTTTACAAAGCATAATGAAAAAAGAAATATTCTTTCAAACAAGTTTAAAAAAATGCACTATTAATTTGTACGTTTTTAACTTTACTTTGAGGCAGCAACAGATTTTTCACTTCACGAATAGGTGATTTATAAATCACTGATTCTAAGAAATCAAAAAACAAATAATATATTCGTATTAAGATCATTACAAAGGTTCAGAATTTTCTGTTTCATCTAAAGCCCGTAAGGCCATGGCCTCTTTTCAACGACGTGAAAATTCACCGATCCAATTTTGAATCGTAGCTTCTTTTGGGATTTCATCGTTTTCGATTTCTCCAGCTTGCGCACGACGTATTAGCTCTTCTCTCATTTGTGATGCTATTAGTTTTTGTGAGAGGTTAGCGGTACCTGTATGGAACATAATCTCTAATAATTTTTTGATACAGGTAGTTATTCTTATTGTAGGTTGGCGCTTGGTTTTTCTTTCGTTTCTTTCAAAGCCCAACCACTAGTAAAAATGTTACTAAAAACAAATCAAATATTTTATAATTCAATGCTTATAAATCAAACACAAATTTGATCTAATTAGGCAAGCTTATACCTTTTGACTTCACAAACATTATTAGTTTCCATTGGAATTGTCAAATCTACGACTTAAGAGTACTAACAAAAAAAATTTTTATTTATTTATATTATATTTGCATATATTCGCGATAATATTTAGGTGTTATATACGTATTCGTTTTCATTACAAAAAAATTCTGAAACTTGCGTGTATTGCAATTTACAAGGGGAACAACTATTTCTAATAAATATATAAAAATTTATTAGTAAATATTTGTAAAATATAAAATTATTTGTTTTTTATTATACAGTAAGAAAAGAAATATCATTTTTTTATATATAAAAATTATTTTTATATATCAAATAATACGTTCTCTCTTCTTACTGTAAATATTTGATATATAATATCATAGCATGATTATACTTTGGTTTTGAATAATTGGCATTGTCCAAGGTTTATGATGATTTGTCGAGTTAGGCTTAGGCTTCTCAATTTTTTGTGATTTTGTAATATTGTTTAGATTAGCGGGAGACCATTCCTTCCAATCCCCTATTTCCGGTAATACTCTTGCAGTAATAAATCAAATTTTTTCATTATCTGTAGGCCATGTCTATTCTTGCAAATTTGAAATTCCAGCAATAGTTCCTAATTTTTTTTTTCTTTTTCTTTTTTCAAATAAAATAGATAATTGTTAAAAAAATAGGATTCTGCAAGTGCTAGTATTTGCAAAACAAAAACGAGCCAAGAAAACCATAATATTCTACTTACTATCTGGGCGATCCAGTGTAATATTCGATACATGAGTACCTGCAATATCTTTTATTGCATTTTCAATATCATTACCCGAATCAAGACTAAATTCTAATTTGACGTATTGTTTAATTGCTTGTGATATCTAATATATAATCAAACTAATATTAAAAATTATGTTTATTTTAAAACAGATCTGGATATTACCTGTGCATGGTGTGAATCGATTGAGGTTTTGTTTTGGCTTCACTAGCTTCTAAAAATATCCATTTTCGTGGAACAATATTGTACTATTCTTTTCTGTGTCCTAATATTAACATTAACTTAGTGCAATGATAATGGGGTCCATTATCAGATATAATAGTTACCCATTCGGGCTTATTCTCCATTGTTTCAAATACTGTATGTAGAGAAGACGCAGTAAACCACACATCTTGTTTGCTATCGTCCGACCAATGATCATATACTTCCAAATTTAACTGATTTTTTGTAATATCTTTTGTATATACTAACACGAAATACAAACTCCATCCATGTTTTCCATAAAAATCTTTTTTAGTCTCACGTAAATGCTGGAGAAGTATTTTCATTTTAAAATCAACGATTATTACTGCACCGTGGTTATCTAAGCTATTAAGATTTACTTGAACATGTTCATTTAAATAAGTTTTACGTGCTAAATGAGCCATTCAATTTATCAATTTGTTTTGATATTCTTCGATAGAATTATATAAATCTAACCGTAATGCTTTTTTTAATTTATCGAATATTTTGAAAAAATTCTCGCAACTTGAACAAATCATTGAATGTTGTTGATCACAATTGCCAAATGCATGACAAAGACAGTGACCAATGCATGGGTCGTGCATTGCAACTCCTAAACTAGTTACATTGAGTTGTTTGGAAAATTCACAACGAATATAACGTCTTAATTCTTGTATTTCGGTTTGTAATTCTTTTTATTTATATATGATTATTTACATTAAAATTTACACATATGTGATATTAATTCTTATTTTAACTACTATATAAATACCTGCAAATTAATATCTTCAATATGAGCCTTAATTAAAACCCCTATATCGTTAAACACCTCATATCCGCATTCATTACATATCGAACATAATCTGCCTAAATTATCCTGATAAACAAACTGACTACCTTGCAAGCGAGCCATAAAGGTTGTTCGACCCATACTATTAGGATATTGTTCATGAAAACGTTCCCATAGCGCTTTTTTATGATTTTGCAAGTACATTATGGGCAATCCAGTTTTGTTATCACTTTTATAAGAGCTCACATTAACGATTGATTTATTTGAAAAAAAAATTTTGAATTGACTTATTTGCTCTGGTTTTAACTTTACATGTTTAATAACTGGCTTTTTTAATGGAGGAGCACTATAACCATTTATGCGTGCATGTTGTCGAGCCTCTTTTATGGTATGTGTGCCAACCTTGATTTGATATTATCTATTGGAATTATTTATATTATAAGTTTATTATATAAAAAAAATAATATATCTTACGTTTAACTGCTTCTCTATTTCCGAATAGATAAAATCTGAAGCAATTATTAAAAGAATACGTCGTTTTCCATCTCTAGTTTTTTATTTGCAGCTAATGCACGATTAAAGCATGACCAAAATATTTGAACGGTATTTGGCGTATGAATAGGTATTGGAGTAAGTAATCCAATTTTATATAAATTCGATATCGATTCTAAGTCACTTGTAGGTGGATTAGATTTTGTTCATAATTCAAGCTAATAAATTATTAGACCAATTTAATTTTTTTTATTTATATATTTCATTTGTCAAATTAATAGCTATGCAGATTTATTTTGCTAGTATCCTAAATTAGGCTCTTATTCTAGCCTTAGCAAACGCCATTTGGTTAATTTGACACACATGCAAATCTGGGCTAAATTTAAAATCTATACTATACCGATTAGCTACGATTCCTAACCCTAACGCTAATATATATTACACTGGATCAGTATAGTATAGATTTAAAAATTCGGCTCATACCGTACACCTATACCATACTAATCTGTAAAATACCTGTAATATGTTACCTTTGATATATCTTGTGGACAAGGCGTAATATTTGTGCAACCAGATACACGTAACATGGCCTTTCATGCCCTTAGTTCTCGTTCGTTGAAGTAATAATCGGGAGGATAATTTTTTTTATTTCTTGATATAATTCGATTATTCCATTTTTACTTGCAGTTCAATTTTGAAAAAAGTTATACCATTGGATTGAAGCAATGGTTCTACGTTTTAAGTGATAATCAAATATCGATTTCATGATTGCATATTCTTGCCATTCATTAGAATTACATGTTGGAATATGATTAGTTAAAATAAAATTTTGAATAATTTCATCATGCAAGCCAAAAAGACAAATTCATTGAATTCTTTGATAAACCCTGATTGCGCCCATACATCGTTTGGTGAAGTTTCTATAAACTTTTTTTGACGCTGTGATTCTTGATATATCTCAACTGTACATGCGTTGTTTGTTATAGTCGATACAAATATTGTTTGTTTTTTCAAATACATATAAATTAACGAAGCTTTGTACTCAACCCAGCATTACACCAATTATTACGTGAGGAATTACCATCGCCATATACGAATAACTTGTATTTACCCACTATACATGAAGCCGGAAATAATAAAACATCGGTTATTAATTGTTGTACAATTTCTTTTTGATTCCATTCAAGAATAATAGAACCAGAATAACAGGTATGATTACCAAATATACACTTGTATACAGTAGAAATTGCATTAGTCGGATTAGAGGATATGGTATAATAACCATCTGATTCACAGCAATATTCAGGTAAAAAAAATTAGCACCGTTTCTTCTTTGAATAGTGAAATAAAAAAAATGTTTATTGAGGTTGACTTTTATTTTAAAGCCAAGTCGAATAGGAAAATGAAATATGTTATCAGTGTCTGCATAAAGTTTCCCACCAATAACGTGAGTAAGGTCCGTAATGAAGCTCTTCAACAAGAAAACCTTTTTCTAGTATAGAAATTGTAACTTGACGCGGTCGCTTGGACATTTTGACATAAAATTAGAGTAACCAGTACGAGATGCAAATATGCTTCGACAAGTATAATTAAACTTATCCCTGAATTTACTAACCAATTTTTGCAGATCACATGCGAATTATCACTTAAATGGATTAGCAAATTGAGAACAGGATTATGAAATTTCAAATGGTCTTAATTTTTTACATCAAATTAAATCTAAAGTTGGCGAAGTTTTATTAGTTTTAACTATTATCTCTTTGGATATTTCTGTAAGGTTCCTATTAAAAATAACAAATCTTTAGTTTTTAAAATAGTTTTGACATTAAAGTTCATCTTTAATTTAATAAATATTATTGGATGATTGACTATATCAATATGTATCTAGATTTAAAATATGATTTTGAGTATAATTGAAAAAAGCTATACCTCTATTTATAAAAAATTTAAAATTTTCAGCTCTTTAGATCCAGAGTTCATTAAAGTATCCTACTCAGCAAGACAAAGCCCAAGTAACTGAGATTGATATTAAAGCAATTAATTATATTTGAAAGATTTGTTATAAAGAGAGCTTACTATTTATAGTGATAGTATTAAACGTTAATATTAATAATATCGAGTATACTATGTTAGTGTTACATGTAGTAATGCTTCTTAGAATTGCAGTTACTTGTTGAGATTGATATGCCAGAATCGCAATCTGAATTTTGTTTTTTCTCCTTCTTCTGTTATAGATTTATTATTTTACTAAATTCATCTTCTGCTATAGATTCTTACATTAGATAAACTTTTTACACTGCTGTGGTTACATTATTTAATTATTTTTATTTTAACTCATCCAGCTTTCAAATTTATTCGACATATATATAAAAAAAATCAATTGTTAGATTATGGAATTAATTGAAATGCTATTAATAGAGAGGACATTATATTATGTCTTACAACTATACAGAATTTTCTGCCTCTGAAAATTTGAGCAAGAGGGTATGGGTTGTATATAAATCAGAATAGAAAAATTCGTTATTAACTATTGCACTTAAAAAATTAAAAAATGTACTTTTGAATAAAGAAAAGCTATTCAAAAATTTGTTAAAGAGGTAAGAAGAGATTATATTATTAGTTATTACAATAGAGCAAAAATTTTATTACTATATAATAAATACATATCTTTATATTTATTTAGCTTAAGCACTTACAGAAAGTTTACAAGCATCAAAATGTTGTTAGATTTTATGGAGTTACTTGAGGTTGGTAAATAATTAAATATTCTGTGATATTTTATATATGAAATCAACAATTTTAGAAACAATATGCTCAATAATAGATTTTTCAAGTGAATTCTATATAGTATTACAAGTTGCAAAATCATAGAGAAAAATACTTTTTTAAAGCTTGAATGGACTGACAAATTACAAGTGGCCTATGAAATTTTAGATAGTCTCAAGTTCTACAAGAAAATAATATTATCTATCGAGATCTTGTAAGATTAAATATTTTATCATGCTGCTAGATAAAGATAAAATGCTCTTCTATTATATAAACAAGAATTATGCTATTCAATTTTTTTTAATACCCTTTTTTTTAATTTGTAAAAAAAAAAACTCTTATATTTCAGCATTTTAAAAACATACTAGTTCATAAAGAAAAAATATTAATTGCCAATTTTGGCCTATCAAAAGGTGAGACATCAAGAACCTCAAGTTTCGCTATTTATAGAATGTCAAATACATTAATCCTAAATGTTTTGAAGATGAAAAATATAAACATAGCAAGAAATCTGACATTTATAATTTTGGGGTAATTCTTTGGAAAATTTCAAGTGGTAGACCACTATTTGATAAATTCAGCAAAAGAAATGAAGTATTGGCCATTCATATACTACAAGGAAAAAGAGAAAAACCAGTTGAAGGTACACCAAACCAATACATTCAACTTTACGAAAGGTGTTGGGACCATAATCCAAACTGATGTCCAACAATAAAGAAATTTCAGAAAATCTTTCACTATTTCGAAAACATTTGATTTTCTTGTAAATTCAGGTAAGCATTTTAAACCAAATTAACACATTTTGTATGATAGAGGCTGAACATATTAATTGATTGAGTTTTACTACATATATTTTATTTAGATAATAAGAATATGTCAATTGATGATATAACTGAAAATATAACCATTAATCAATACTATGAAGGTAAATTGAAACATTATTTATTGTTGACAGTTATTTTTATAATTTATTGTTTTTTTACTCCATTTAACATAAATAAATATTTTATTTAAATAATCAAAATGAATTAAATAGCGATAATCTTGATAAGATATTTACTTTATATTTTATTAATAGTTTAGTTACTTGCAATTTTATTAAAAATTTTTTCTTAGGTAATTAAAATGAGTCAGAAAGTATTTCACATCCATGAGACTATACAGCTATTGATTTAAACAAATCCAAGATATTGATTCTAATAATAACATCACAACTTTAAATAAAGGCATGTATTTTTCGTTTAGGAATAATGATTCTGAGAAAATAATACAAATAAAAATAAAACCTTTGTCAAATTGTGGAGTTTCTTTATTAAATACTTTTTGAAACTGGTATTTCAATCATATAAGTGTGATAATATGGGATGATGTAGGAGAATCTGGGTTTTTATACCAAAGCATTTAATATATCATATAATTTTTTTTGTCCAAAAAATGTTAGTTTTAGTTGCATAATCCGTTTTGACAGATAACATTTTAAGAATAGTGCATACTTTTTTCCGTATAATGATCCCAAATTAAATAATGGGCATAAAAACTTGAATTACGTATCTAATCTAACGAGATAAATTAGTTCTAGTTTAATTTTACACACCAAGGAGTTTTTAATGCATTGTTATTTATTTGGCAATGATTAATTTCATGAAATTGGAGCAAATGTTGGCTGACACGTACCTCCAACAGAACAAATTTATTATCGATTATTATGATTAACTGAGTTTTAATTGTACTTATATAACAAGTCATGTGTGCTGGTTAAGTCACTTTAATGGCTTTAATGCAGCTCTAAAATGTTTAATGTGTTTCAAGTTTTTTCTATTTCATGCAACAATAAGACTTTATATCTTTTTTTTTGCGTCCTATAATGACCAATAGTAGCAAACAATCTATATAGTATATTATTGTATAGTTGCTTATGATATGAATGTCCAATTTTTTTCTATATTGTATATCTGAAACCAAATTGGACTTTCAATCACCAAACAACTATACAATAATACCGTTATTAGTATAGGATTAGTTTACACTATCGTAAATATTTTTCTGATCACATACTAGCTATAATATTTGATTGGCAGATTCTCGGGCAATCAAATTTTACATCTAGCATGTGATCAGAAAATATTCACGATATTGAAAATCACCTATACAATAACTATATAGTATTTTAGGCATCCATATATTTATTGAATAATTTGGAATAATTATTTTTATTCTCACTAAAAATTGAATTATGATTATTTATTGCTTTAATTAAAGCTAGAAGTATTATAATATATTTCACATATTGTATTTTTGTATCAATTTATTAGGTTCGAAATTATGGTACCATTTCATTTTATTATAATTTTAAATTAGCTTTATATTTATTAAAGTTAATGTTAACTTTTGTAACCAAATTTATAATTAATCATACAGAATAAGATGAGTGACAACAAGTGCCACACATCTTTTTTTTTTTGTAATAATTTAACAGATTCGAATTATGCATAAAGTAGTGCCTGGATTTAATTTGAATAAACTTTACTTAATAAAGAGTAGAATAAAGCACCGCTAATATTAACTCTCAAAATAATTTATACCAAAATAAAGTTATTATTAATATTAACTTATTAACAAAACTATAAATCTTTATTACAACTAATTCTCAAACTATATCAAAATATTACATTATATTTTTTACAATATAATTATAAAACCTGTGGGTACTGGAAAACAGTTATTTTATAAAATGATTTACTTTTTATGAGTGTAGAAATACTATACAAAATGACTAGTTTAATTTCATCATTTCACAAGATTATCAAAAAATAAAAAGTAATGAATTACATGTATTATTATTTGTACTCTATTACAGAATAATTTTTCAGAAGTTTTTTATTTATTATTATTTATTTTAAGGAAATTGTATATGGTGTTGAGGGCAGACTTGGGATCTGGGTAAGCAAAAAAAACTAATAAGATCAATAAACAGTGACGTATCAATTTGACAAGATAAAGCTTTATTGGGCTTACATTTGAATGAATTTTTATTAATTAAAAGAAAACAAAGGTACATGTTTTATTCTTAATTGGTGATCCGCGAGTCAACCAGAGAGTGGTCATAGTGAAACATGACGCTGATTACTTATAGAAATTAGGGTTTTGCGAATGTGGAGTACACATATCTAAAACTTTTTTTTATACTAAGTTAATCACTCCTCTGACTTAAGAGACTTTTGTAGAGCTCGTCAAGACGCATCTAATGGTGGGTAGACGTCAAAATCGGCCTGGTGGGTGCTAAGATATCTTTAAAAAACGTTTCTTTTGCTATGTAAATTTTTTTACAAACAATACTATTGTTTGCAAAAAAATTTACATAGTAAAAGAAACGTTTTTTAAAGATATCTCAGCACCCACCAGGCCGATTTTAACGCTCTACCCACCATTAGATGCGTCTTGACGAGCTCTACAAAAGTCTCTTAAGTCAGAGGAGTGATTAACTTAGTATAAAAAAAGTTTTAGATGTGTGCACTCTACATTCGCAAACCCCTAATTTCTATAAGTAATCCACGTCACGTTTTACTATGACCACTCTCTGGTTGACTCACGGATCACCAATTAATACTTTTAAACACACCTTATAAAAGAACAAATTCCATCTCTATTTATAAAACTTCAAAAGAAAACAAAAGAAAAGAATCAAAAAAAATCATCATGCTATATCTTCTACTTTTTTCAATTAATTGCCGATTTCAGCTACTTTCCATTATAGAAATATGCATTTAATTTTACTTCTTCTGATTTTTATTGTAAAAATTATAATATGGTCTTATGCTATACCCAATTTGGTCTTACAGATGAATCATTATTAAAATTCTGACTTTAAGGGTAGAGGATACATAGATCATTTATCATATAATTTTGGTAGTACAAATAATTTTATTTAGAAATTAGAAAAATACTACTAATAAAACTTTTTATAATAACATTTAATTTTTGTTAAAATTTTTGTAATTTGTAAATTAAATTATGCTCTTTTTAATAATATAAATTTTAATAATAAAATCTTTTTAAAAAAATATACTTGTATATTATATATAGAAAGTTCTCTGTAGTTAATCCAAATTCTCTGTAGTTATACAAAATAGTTAATTTTGATTGGTTATATCATATGATCATCATATGATTTTTTGTAAACAAATAGTAATACCCAATCTTTAAGTACATGTTTCTCAGTAAATATTTAACTAATATTACTGATTTTACCACTATTAGAATTAGAAAAGTCTATTCTACAACCTTTATTATGAATTTACAGTGGCCTACCATAGTAATGTGGACACTTTTTAAAAATTTGTATAAAGCTAAATAAAAAAGTTAAGGAGCTAAAAATAAAACTATAAATTTATTAAATCTATATCTTTTAAATAAAAAAAAGATTAAAAAATTTTATGTTGTACTTTTTGAAATAGATAAGATTAATTAACATTGTGTAATGTTACACAAAGACGAAATTAGTAATTTTTAAAAAACTAGTTATTATATTTACTATATAATAAAAAAATTTTTTTATTAAGTAAATTAAACTTAATAATTAAGTAAAATTTGTTCAGTATAACAAATTACATATTACTAAATTTTTAGAGATTTTTAAAAAATATTAAGCAAAACATTTTTATTAAATATAAAAGCTAAATTATTAAATAAAAATTGAAAAATTGCTAAATATGGTAATTTTATTACTATATATAGCAATTTAATAAAAAAATTTCACCAACGACATATTTACCTAATGATTGAATGCTGCCGATATTCCAAGTCAAAAAATTCTGAAATTTTTACAATATGTATAATTTGTTATACTGAACAAATTTTATTTAATAATTAGATTTAGTTTACTTAATAAAAAAAATAATTTTTATATATACTAAAAATTAGTATTCAATTTATACTAAACCTATATTAAAAACTAGAAATCGACGCGATTAAAAATTTAAAAATTTTTTTAAATTTAATTATCTTAAAAAGTTTTGCATAGAATTTTATAATTTTTTTTTATTTAAAAGATATAGATTTAATAAGTTTATAATTTTATTTTTAGCTTTTTACCTTTTATATTTAGCTTTATACAAATTTTTAAAAAGTGTCCACAATACCTTGGTAGGCCACTATAAAATCATTTGTTTAATAAAAATTTTCTTAATTTTAAAAAGAAAAAATTGTACCACCAAAATCATATGATAAATAATCTACATATCCTCTACTCTTAATAATTTTTCTATTTTCAGCATATTTTTATCATTAGGACTAATTTGTTAAACAAAGAGCACATATTTTATTCTTTTTTTTTCTCTCAACAAAAGTTCACACCTGCATATATGCATTTATGAATCTTATTTACAACCATATGAACATACCGTATATTGCCGAAAATAAGCTACCTCCTAAAATAAGCTACCCCCCAGTTTTGATCCAAAAATGTCAAAACGCCTTTGACCTGAAAATAAGCTACCCTTGTGTCGCACCAAAAGATAATTAACAAAATTTTTAGTTCTGAAAATAAGCTACCCTCACGATTGATAAGCGTTGCTACATAGTAAAGTCTAAATTTTACTAAGCAAATCGATTAAAGTCGCATAAGTAACCTTGTTCAGCAGATCAAAATACACATACTTTGAAAATTTCATAAAAATTGGAGAACTTTTTATTATTTGACTTTTAATTTTTACTTTCAACAGTTTTTTTTTATAAAAAAAACTAAAAAAAACCGTTGAACGTAAAAATTAAAAGTTAAATAATAAAAAGTTCTTTGATTTTTATGAAATTTTTAGAGTATGTATATTTTGATCTGCTGAACAAGATTACTTATGCGACTTTATCGATTTACTTAGTAAAATTTAGACTTTACTATGTAGTGATTATAATAGATTGACCAAAATCGCTTTATAAGTTATCTACGATTTTTTTCTGCATATTTGTTTATTGTTTATAACATATTTATTTATCATCTACAGCATATTTATTTATTGCCTACAGCATATTTATTTATTTTTTTACTTGTTAAAGTTTTGTATTCGAAAATAAACTACCCCTTTGTTGTGCTTTAAATTATTTAAAATAGTAAATAAACCGAAAATAAGCTACCCACGGTTTTTTTTTGTTAAAAATCAGCAAAAAAAGGTAGCTTATTTTCGGCAACATACGGTACCTGTTCATTCATTTTTTCATTTTTTTTTGCCAACTATACTTAGTACTTTATACTTATGTTATTATCTTTAATCTTAATTCAATTTTAGTGGTGTGAGGTGTATACACCTATCTAAATCTATACATATATCTTCACTTACATACATACCTAAATCCATGCATCCATATGCCTTATCTATACCTTATATAAACATGCATATTTGTTCTTTTTTTCTAATAGTACCTATTATATACTCCTATACTATTACTCTGCGTGCACTTATTTGTGCAAGTGATACAAACCCAAAAAGAGAAATTAGCCAATCGGAGAACGTAAAATGTAATGATCCCAGATCAGCCTGACACGTGAGCAAAGCGAAGAAAAACACAAAAAAAAAACCGTAAAAAGAGAAAATACAAGAAAACAGTGTATAAACCTGTCTTGGTGCACTAATTAAAAATGACGGGAATGAAATTTTACATATAATAGGCATCACTCTAACCCTATGGGGAGTAACAAAAATCAGGTGATTTTTTAGGGGGGGAGGGAGGTAAAAAAAGTTAAAATTATATATAAGAACCTGACTATTTATATATTAAGGAAGAGGGAGGGGGTAGGCCTCTGATAAAAAATAATCAGGTAATTAATGATACTGCCCTATAGCTTTTAACGTTAAAACCCTAACTCTAAATTTTTAATTCCATAAACTTAGTTTATTTTTACGTTGAATTTCCTTTTTAGGTTTGTATCACTTGTACAAATAAGTAAACTGCCATTACTCTTAACCCTAATTTAAGAATAATATGTAGTGTACACACCTGCCTTAATTATATTATACATAAACATGTGTATTCATTTGCCTTAATTATACCCATATAAATCTCACATTTGGTTTGTTTTTTTTTAAAGAGCGTGCTATTTATTATGTAATATTTTTCTACCAATAGCCTACCCTATCCATCTATAGTGTAATCTTAATACTAATTGGCTGAATTATATTAAATATATATAATATATATATTATATAATAGTATAGATATATTTAAAATTGAATAACTTCTGATCTACTGGTTCAATTTGAATAATTCAATTATCAAATGTTCACCTCAATAAGATGAATCTAATGAATCTAAAATTATAAAAATCCAATCACAGAATCCTAAGATCACTAAATTTTTTTATAATTTTAAAATTGTAAAAAACTTTGGTGATCTTAGGACCTGTGATTGGATTTTTATAATTTTAGGCTTGTAAGAATTGTCTCTGTGAGTATCAAAATTAGACCAGTAAATCAAAAGTTATTCAATTTTAAAATTATCTATACTATTATATATATATATATAGGAAAAAGTTAAAGATTACGCATGTAATAGTATCATAGGTATATAGTAATACAAAAATAATTTAGTTATTTGTAAATCATTTTTTCATCGACAAAGTTTAGTTTTTGTTAGTTTAGAGTTAGGGTGAGCATTTAGGTTTAGGGTTAGGGTTTGGAATATATACAGTATTGGACAGCAAAACGCATCCACTTTTTATTAATAAAAACTTTAAATCGTTATAACTTTTTCAAAAAAAGTTGAATCAAAAAACCCTTCGAAAATTGATAGATTTTTTGCTAAACTACATTTCTGTCGAAGGATTTTTTATTTTTAATTTTAAGGAAGTTACAAGGCATTAAAGTTTATATAAGTTCAAAAAATTGGCGTTTAATATAGAAAAAAGAAAACATATATAGGTTTTTAGCCAATCAAAATCAATTGCACAAAAATTAGCCAATCAGAATTAATTATGTAAACACCCAAAATTGGCGCCTATATGTATAGATTGGATGTCTTATGCTGTCCGGTACTGTAGTAAAATCGCTTAAGGAAAACATTTTGTTAAAGCATAGAATGTGGTTTCCTATTCAGATTTTTGAGTAATAAGCGATTTTTGTTGTTTTTTGATAAAACAAATATTTGTTTTGAATTTTCTGATTATGTTGCATTACACAAGATCCTGAAATCTGATTGGCTCAGTGATACATAAGCCGTTGTCACTAATAACTTTACTCTATATATATTATATATATATTTTTGAATCTGATTGGTCAATTGATTATTTTGTATAATGTAATTGTGGTTTTGACCATGTATCTATAGTAAAAATTATGTAATAAATAGTACTCTCCTAATAGTACTCCACTATCACAGATCAAAAGCCAATATATCAGGTACCATATTACTATAATTGAAAATATATAAAATACTACATATCGGTGACCTACCATATATATATCATATAGTTTGGATATATCGGATACCCGATGTGTATATGTAATAAAAATAATTTTTAAATCTACATATATTATAATTCTAAATCATTGTTTACAATGTAGATATTCTATATATTCAAAAAAATTTATCCTTTACGATATAAAAAATAATTTTTACTACTTAAAGTTTTTATTAGTTTGATATATATCAGGTACCCAATAAATACAGTCTAAAAGCAATATAATGGATTGCATCTATAGCACATATATGCAATAGTAGGAATAAAAAATAAATTTCTGATTATCTCTATATGGTATGTCTATGAAACTTACCCACCTAAAAATATCTATTCAACCCTAAAAGGCGTCATAATAAGGCGTAATTTTTATTCCCACATATTGCATATATGCGCAGAATAAGCAAACACATTTTTTTATCTAATTTTTTTATTCTTTTTTTTATTAAACTTTTTTTTTTATTATATATATGTTTTTTTTAATCGTTTAAATTTTTTTTTTACTTTTTTATTATTATATTTAATCAGTTTTTTTTTTTTTTTACTTTTTACTGTTTAATTTTTTTTACTTTTTTAATTGTTTAATTTTTTTTTACTTTTTTAACCATCTAATTTTTTTTTTAATTTTTTTTTATAATTTTTTTTTACTTTTTAATTGTTTTTTATACTTAGGCCATACAAAATTATATACTTGGTTTTTATATTATAGGACGGTGGTCAGTAACGCAGGCGTGCGGTTTTTTTTTATAATAAAATTTTTTTATTAAAGCTTATTATCCCATGATTCAAATACCCGATATGGGCTTTTTACATTATTTTTTAACATTAATAACACCAAATTTCGTTTATACACGATGGTAATATAATATCCACCCTAGTATTAATATTACTGGATACAAGACCTGGTTTAAACCCTTTAATATACCCGGGCATTAAGGTTGCGTCTGTAATAGGTTTAATCAGGTTGTAAAGTTGCAACCTTTTACCTTAAAGTTGTAATGTTTTGCCTAAAAGGTATAATAGTCATAATATACATAATTGCCATAATAGTTGTAAGGGGTGTAATGGTTGTAATGGTTGAAATGGTTGTAATGCAGTAATAGATACAGCAGTTGCAATGGTTGCCATGGTTGTAATAGGTGTAATGGTCATAATAATTAATAAGCAGTTGCAATTCTATCTGGCCTATTTGTTGTTCATACTTTAACATATTAAGAAAACTGACATGGCTAAATCTCGTTTGATCAAAAAGTCTAAAAAAAAAGGATTAAATTGGATGTATATTGTTTGTCCTTAAATTCAGAAATTGCTTCGAAACCCAAACTAACACTGTGAAAAATCTTTAAGTTGCATAAGTCTATCATGGATCATGGCATATATATTAATTATAAATAATCTATGTAACTTAGCAGTTATTTAAAATTTCAACAAATTTAATTCGTTCCCAGTTGCAAAATAAGTTATTCTCACCATTAAGGGTTTTCCAAATATATTAAAGATCCCAGGTTGAACACAATTACTTCGTGCTTAATTATTATTTTTTATAAAGACTGAAAATCTACTTTTAAATAACTCTGCCTTAAAAAAAGATGGAAAAAGCAAAGATAACTGATTTTTCTCATAAAACCATTAATGGTAGTGCAACTTGCTTTTTTATTTTTTATTTTTTTTTTTAATATTAAGGGTTTAGCTCCTGCCCCAAACTTTATTAATACTTAAGCAAATTGACATATGGCGGTGCCTTTTATATATACATATTATATACAAGTATTGAGACTAGAACTTCAGGCTGTGAAACCTTTTATCCACGGCTTAAACCCACCAGAGCCTTCTATATTCCCATTTATATAGTTGACCTGGATTTGTACATCCCTTTTCAACCAACAATCAGCACCCACATGTCCGCTATTTTACCCACATTTCCTAATTCATCACTTCCAATTTGGTGTGTGTTGCCAGGTAGGCGCTTTATGCTTCCAAGTTGGTGTACCTGCAATCTGGTTACCCAGAAAATCTCTTACTAGCATACTTCTCAGGGGTTTGTATCTCAAGCCATGTAGCTGCCTCTACCACGTTGGGTAAGTATCTCAAGCCTGCATGCTGCCATAACCAGCTGGTTTCCTGCAACTTGAGGACCCAGGATTTAGCGTTCCGAATTTGGAAATGTGCAAACGACTGTACTTTCCGCTATGGTAGCAAGGACCTGGGCTTTTGCAAATGCTTTTAGTGCCAAATATAGTTGGATGGCATCATGAGGCTAGGGAGAACCCGATCACCACTGCATGCACTTATACCAGCATATACCCGTATTGGTGGTTCCAAATCCTCTTAGCGTCTGAAGACTCCCATATGAGTACACCCAGAGCTCCATTGGGTCTTGACACGTACACGCCCCCATGTTTCCGCCAACTTGCTTTTTTATACTACATGTGATCCATCGATATATAAATATATAATTTAATAATAAGATAAATGATAAGGTGACTAATATATATTACAATAAGACTAAATATTGACATACATACTTGTCGCACTTGAAAGTCTTAAAATTTCAATTCCTATTCTTTGGCACAATCCATTTTTGCTCAAACGAAGCCTTTATTCATTTCTAATATTTTTCAACGAAGATTCAATTTTAAAAAATAGTATAAAATTTCAATTCCTATTCTTTGGTAAGGTCCATTTTCATTCAAACGAAAAACAAATTTTCGTCAAAAAAAAAAGAAATGAATAAAGGCTTTCAATTCCTATTTTTTGGTAAGATCCATTTCATTTAAACAAAGCCTTTTATTCATTTTTAATTATTTTTCGACGAAAATTCATTTTTAAAAAAAAATTGTGTAAAAATTTCAATTCCTATTCTTTGGCAAGATTCATTTTCGTTCAAATGAAAGTATTTATATATTTCTAATTATTTTTCATTTTTTGTCGAAGATAAAAAAATTCATTTATAAAAAATTAAACTAAATTTCAATTCCTATTCTTTGGCAAGATCCATTTCATTCAAACGAAGGCATTTTTTTCATTTCTAATTATTTTTCGTTCCTTGTCGAAGACGATAAAAAATCTTTTTTAAAAAAATTAACCTAAATTTTAATTCCTATTGACAAGATCTATTTTCGTGCAAACGAAAGCATTTATTTATTTCTAATTATTTTTCATTTCTTGTCGAAAACAAAAAATATATAAATAAATATAAACATATAAAATTTTTTACTTGAATTTTGTTTATCATAATTCTTCATGTATTCTCGACAAATCTTAATAATATCTTGGTCACTTGAAATCCTAACCTGAGATTAATTTTTAAACAGTCGACAAATTCATGATCATACTTAACTTTTTTAATAGCAGCACCTGTTCAAGTAATATATTTGTTATAAAAGTCCAATTTATATTGATTTCTTTTTGTTAAAGTTATTGGTTGATATGAACAGTTTCTCATAAATTTTCGTATAAATTAAGCACACCAAACATGTTGGACAAGCATTCGAATGAAAATTTTAAGTTGTTGACATTATTGTTATGGCAATCGTAAAATGATCATTATACAAAAATAGCTTTTATTAATTATTTTATTATACGGATCACACCGAAATCAATAACTTATCGAATCAGCAGAATAATTATTTGATTAATTATTTACCAAGTGTCCCAGGAATAATGATAACAGCTGTAAAATTAAAGTATACCGATCTAAATAACATATAATATCAAGCGTTATTAGATATAATACGTATGGTGTAAAAAGTCTATTGTACTTCTGAACTTGATTTTGTAATAAAATAAATTAGATTACCAGATTGCACGATACTTACAACCTATCACGGCATTTACAACCTATTACAACAATTATAACTATTACAGTAAAACAATACGGCACATTACAGTAGGGTTCCGAAGTTCAGTTCAGTTCAATAGAGGTTCAGGTTCAGGTTCAATGAACCTGAACCTGAACCTGAACCTGTTCTAAAAGTTCAATACTGAACTGAACCTGAACTTAAAATTATTGAACATGAACCTGAACCTGAACTTAAAAAAAGTTCAGTTCATGTTCAGTTCAAGGTTCATGAACATGTTCAGGTTCATAATATATGCACATGTTTACCTAAATCACAAAGTTAGGATCAATTAGTAAAATTTAGAAAATCATAGAAATTTGTATAATTTTATTAATAAAATTATACAAATTTCTAT
>QKWP01002583.1:7772-28393 GCA_003550325.1 Gigaspora rosea | reverse complement strand
TTTTTTTATTTTTTATTTAATAATAATTTAATTTTTTTTATTTTTATTTATTTTATAATTTTTTTTAGCTTTTTTTTTATTAATTTGTTTTTAATACCTTATTTTAATTTTTATTTAATTTTTTTAAAATACTGTATTTATTTACATCTAAATCTAGATTAGATCTTCACGAGATTTTTTTTTATTTAAGTATTTTTTTTCGTCTTTTTACTTTTTATTTTTTTTAATTTTTTTTATTAATAAATTTTTTTCGTCTTTATTTTCTAATATTTATTATTATTATTATTAATCTTTATAACTTAACTACAAATCCGAATAAGATAAATATCCTTTTTTTTCTTTTTTTTTTTGTTGTTATTTTAATTTTTTTTAATACAGTACTAACTGCTAATTTTTTTTAGAAAATAACTATCGTCCATATCTTTCTCAAATGCCAAAGACCCAACGGAGTTCTGCGAAGTCTTTAAAGTAGTCTTCGTATAATTGCTTTGTTCATCAGTGCCTTTGAAGGGAGAATATACTTTGTAATTTAAGAAGAATTTTTTCTAGAAAATGGTACCACCCAGAACTTCGTCGTTGGCTCTGTTACAACTTCTTTCACCACTATTAGTATTGTCTCATTTCGATGCATGTATTTTTTAGTTGTTGGTGCCCTTTATCGCTTTTTAGTTCGAATACTAACGTTCACGTTTTTCTTTTTTAGGTTCTTCAAGTAATGGCTTCGGATTTCGTCATTAGAGTCATTAGTCGGTGCTTCGTCGTTGGTGTCGACCATTTCAGTGTATTATTCGTCACTGGTGCCGTGTTTTTTCTTGTCATATTTTTGTTAATGCGTCCTAGTTCTAAATACTACTCGTTAGTTTTTCTCTTTTTTAGGTTCGTCGAGTAATTTCGTGATTGCCTCAGCTGATTTCAACGTTGCTTCAAGTGCGTTTCAGAGATTTCATTTTGGGTGCCTGTTAGTTTTTTTTGGACGTTTTTTGTATGACTACGTGGTAGTGTCTTGTCATTGATTTTGACATTGCTTCAAGTGTGTTTCAGGGTTTCTTGTCATAGATTTCGTTTTGGGCACCCTGTCAGTTTTCTTGGGTCTCTACAAGTTCGTGGTTGTCTCTTCTTGGGTCTCTGTGCAAGTTCGTGGTTGTCTCTTCTTGGGTCTCTGTGCAAGTTCATGGTTGTCTCTTCTTGGGTCTCTGTGCGAGTTTATGGTTATCTCAAGTGTCTTGTCACCGATTTTAACGTTGCTTGGTGCATTTTTGGGTGTCTTGTAGATTTTATTTTGGGTACCTTGTTAGTTTTCTTAATTAATATATATGTAGTTGCTGATACTGTGAATAGCAAATTGGCAATTTGCTAGCATATATATTAATTGAATTTAAAATCCATATATGATTGTAGACGGTGTAGATATAAGTAGTAAAACCTCTGGCAAGCTCTAGCCATACGAATGTAATAGATAACTATCTTGCTAAGTCTGCTGGCTTATATTTTTTATATATCTTTATCTTTCGCCTCACCATGAGATCATTGATTTTAAATTCTTTTATAATTATTTTTTATATTTTATTTTTAATTAATAATATATATGTAATTGCTAATATATTGTGAATAGCAAATTGGCAATTTGCTAGCATATATATTTATTAAAATTAATACTTTTAGGGTTAGGGTTAGAGTAGATTTTACCTTTGGTACCTTGTTAGTTTTCTTGTATTATTACTAGTGTTTCATTAGTTATTTGCTATAGAATTGTAGATTATAGATGTTAGATTCCAAATTGTAACCAATTTGTTAGAGAATTGTTTATAATAAATAAATAATATATATATATATATAATTTTTATTAAATTGCTTTATATTATTGTTATGGCAAAGTGATAATTAGGTAATTGTAAAAAATATATGAATATTCGAATTTATTCTTTTTTGATGTTACTTTATATCGGGTATATATCAGGTACATGATGTATTACAGAATTTATAAATGCGGCATGTATATGGTATGTATACGGCATGTATACTATATGTGTACTATATGTGTCCGATATGTGTCTGATATTCTACATGAGTCGGGTACATGTCGGGTATGTGTATAAATATATATATATCCTACACATATCAGTTACATATCATATATATATCATATATGTATCGGGTACCCGATATTATACCGATATGTATAATTTTGACCTGTGTATATACTTCTGTATAGGTCTCCGCATGGGCTGGGTAGGGCCGAGTAATAGTAATATTCTAACCCTACCCGTTTATTAACAGGCTTAATCCCCAAGCCCTTACTCTTACCCTAGGACCCAAAATTGATACCCAACCTGGCCCTTAAAGCCCTTGGGTACTCATGGTCTTAATAAAAAAAAAAAAAGATAAAAAAATTATTAAGTCTGTTTGATGCATAATCTGCCGTATACCATAAATACATATAGTATAAAAAAAAAACTTAAAAACCCCATTTTTTATACTTTTATTTGACTTTTCCACTTTATTTGATGTTTCCACTTTATTTGACGTTTCCACTTTATTATTTGCTGTTTTCACTTTATTTAATGTTTTCTACTTTATTCGATAATTGTTTCTACGAATTTTTGAAGTTATAAAAAAACCCCCATTTATACTATTTTTTCATATTTATTAAAAGGGAATTGCTATTCGCACCATGGATTTTTGCTATTCGCACCATGGTACATGTAGATCATCTCGATTTTGTCACTTAAATATTTTAACTTTTAAAAACTTTTATTAATATTATCTCTATGAGTTCTTGATCAAAAAATTTAATAATTTTTTTATTTGAATTCTATTAATTCATAGAATTAAAATAAAAAAATTTTCATCAAATTTGGTCAAGAACTCGTGGAAATATCTTTGATGAAATTTCCTGTAAACAATTTCAACGCAGCTTTTTTGTAATATGTTTTTTTGCTTTTTCAAAATAACCCACTGTTCGGCGATGATTTACAAGCAATTTTACTATGCTAACTAAAAAAAATTTCATAACAAGACTTGTAGCGCATATCATGGACTAATAGAATCTCAAATTTCATAAAAAAATATTAAAAACTCGTGAAGATATTAACGTTTTTGTAAATTTTGACACATACGTTTTCGCAAGTTTTCCTCTAAACTTCAAATGATTCTGGAAGCACTTTCTCAAAATGAAACCTCCAAAACATGAATTAGTAAGTTGATAGAATAAGTATTTGAAAGTCTTCAGTTAAAATTTCATCATAAACGGATTAATATTGACGAAGTTATGATGATTTTTCAATCTGCTTCCAGATTCGGAATTTTCTAAAATTTTCAATTTTGATGAAAACAGAAAAATCACCATCACAGGCTAGATTTTTACAAGTTCAAATGAAACAAGTTACTGCGCACTAATATAATCAATAGAGAATATGCTAAAATTTTGCTTTCTAAAATTTCAAGCTATTTGGTTAAATATTCATTAAATCATAGCTTTTTTCATTTGGCGCAGCTTCTTTATAATATACTTTTTGGAAATAGAAGAATATTTCATCAAATATCTCTAAAAGTTCTTGACCAAATTCGATAGAATTTTTTTATTTGAATTTTATGGATCCATAGAATTCAAATAAAAAAAATTTTCATTGAATTTGAACAAGTGGTTGCAAAGATATCTTTGATCAAAGTTTTAGAGAATTTCAAAACGCATATCACATGACAGATACATTTAAATTTTTGACAAAACTTTGATCAAGGATATCTCTGCAACCACCTGATAAAATTTGATGAAAATTTTTTTGCTTATTCTATGGGTCCATAATAATTAAATAAAAAATTTTCATCAAATTTGATCAGGTGGTTGCAGAGATATCCTTGATCAAAGTTTTGTCAAAAATTTAAACGTATCTGTCATGTGATACGCGTTTTGAAATTCTCTAAAACTTTGATCAAAGATATCTTTGCAACCACTTGTTCAAATTCAATGAAAATTTTTTTTATTTGAATTCTATGGATCCATAAAATTCAAATAAAAAAATTCTATCGAATTTGGTCAAGAACTTTTAGAGATATTTGATGAAATATTCTTCTATTTCCAAAAAGTATATTATAAAGAAGCTGCGCCAAATGAAAAAAGCTATGATTTAATGAATATTTAACCAAATAGCTTGAAATTTTAGAAAGCAAAATTTTAGCATATTCTCTATTGATTATATTAGTGCGCAGTAACTTGTTTCATTTGAACTTGTAAAAATCTAGCCTGTGATGGTGATTTTTCTGTTTTCATCAAAATTGAAAATTTTAGAAAATTCCGAATCTGGAAGCAGATTGAAAAATCATCATAACTTCGTCAATATTAATCCGTTTATGATGAAATTTTAACTGAAGACTTTCAAATACTTATTCTATCAACTTACTAATTCATGTTTTGGAGGTTTCATTTTGAGAAAGTGCTTCCAGAATCATTTGAAGTTTAGAGGAAAACTTGCGAAAACGTATGTGTCAAAATTTACAAAAACGTTAATATCTTCACGAGTTTTTAATATTTTTTTATGAAATTTGAGATTCTATTAGTCCATGATATGCGCTACAAGTCTTGTTATGAAATTTTTTTTAGTTAGCATAGTAAAATTGCTTGTAAATCATCGCCGAACAGTGGGTTATTTTGAAAAAGCAAAAAAACATATTACAAATAAGCTGCGTTGAAATTGTTTACAGGAAATTTCATCAAAGATATTTCCACGAGTTCTTGACCAAATTTGATGAAAATTTTTTTATTTTAATTCTATGAATTAATAGAATTCAAATAAAAAAATTATTAAATTTTTTGATCAAGAACTCATAGAGATAATATTAATAAAAGTTTTTAAAAGTTAAAATATTTAAGTGACAAAATCGAGATGATCTACATGTACCATGGTGCGAATAGCAAAAATCCATGGTGCGAATAGCAATTCAATATAATTTTAATTGGTGGATAGTCATGTGCATATATAACGGGCTACCCTATAGTATATGGGGTGTTCCAAGTTAAAAGGGCCCATTTTTACAATTTTTTGAAAAATGAGTTTTTATGATTGACATTTTTAAATTATAAAGAAAAGTCGATTTGCATAATAAAAAATCAAGATAATATAAAAGAAAAATTACACGAGGTTGCGTAGAACAAACACATCACGAGATTACCCAATAGTTACCTGATACCTTTAACCAATCAAAATCGTGATATTTGATTAATCCCGAATTGTCCGAAAATCAAAACAATGATTAAACACAATTATCTCAAAATAAACTATATGTAAAAATGGGCACTTTTAACTTGGAACACCCCATATAGACCAGGTAGTACTAGTACCCAAGCCCTACCCATATAATAAAGGGCCTATGATTTTTAGCCCTACCCTGCCCTAGAGCTTGTAATTTGATGCCCAAGCCCGGTCCTAGTGATACTACCCTTAGGGTACCTGTGGGTAGCCCTGGTCTACTCCTATACCAATACTTCAATCCTAATTTGAGAATGATATAAGGTGTACACACCCTTATTATCTATATTACACATGAACAAGCATGTATATATGCCTAAATTATACCCATATGAACATGCGCATTTAGTTTTTTTTTTAATAGTACTCTGTACTCTATACTCATTATCTGGTGACTCGCAAAAAATGTCCCACCTTGTGACTTCATTCACAAGCAGAATCAAAAAAAATGGTAAATCATGAATCCAAATATTTTTTAAACCAAAATGGAAAACAGAGAATTATCGATGCCTTTAATCAACTGAATTTCGATAGCAGTAAAAATTGGCTGATACAAACCATCCAAACAAAAATTATTTGCTTGGTTAGGGTGCTGACATTTATTAGGTAATATTTTAGGGGATGGGGGGTCAAAAAAAATCTTACCTTAGTTAAATTTGATTGGCCAAAATTCTATTTATAGATCTTACCTGGGGGTGGGGGTAAGCCCTATAGTAAATGGATATTAGGTAATAAATGTCAGCACCCTTATTGTTACGAAAATGGAATAGGATTGAAAAAGATGAAAAAAGCATTCACATATTACTAAAAATTGGCAGATATGAATGGTTCTAATGAAGTATATTAAGTTGGTTATTATTTAAGAATTGGGATCGAAATCAATAAGCATAAAGTGCTTACAAGCATGATTTAATGATAAATAAAATATCAATACACTAAAATGCAGTTCTCTGTCACTATTTGAGGGGCGCTGCGGTTGGGTTTAATATTTAGGACCCTTGAATTTTTAATGGTCCTATTCTTATCACCCCAAAATATTACTATAAATTGATATAAAAAAGTATAAAAAATTTTTACCTACCACCTCCCCACCTACCCACTCTTAAAAAAAATCTTTAAAATTCTTTCTTCCACCTCCCCTACCCACCCGCCAGTGTTTAAAATTGGCATGCACACGATGCACATATGCACATAAATATTTTTATATGCATAAAATTTTAACAAGTTAAGTGCGCAAATGAGCATCTAAAATTTTATAAAAATAATGCACAAAAAATTATGCGCAACAAAAAATTTTAAATTTTTATGCACAAAAAATTAGAACTTTAAATTTCTATGTACAAAATATATTAATAATATATATTAATGATATTAGTTATAATGATAATAATTTGTAATTTGCAAATCTAATACTTTTTTAATTTAAGCAATTACTATCACTATTACTATAAATAATACAGTAATTGTCCGGAGCGTAGCGGAGGACTTTATATATTTACGTAAGGTGATACAAAAGTTACATTTTTGATGTATCAATAATAGTAATATCAAAAATGTAACTACTGTATTTGGTGTCTGTCCACATGTGTATAATAGTTACCTTTTTGATGCATCATATTGTTTTGTTTTGTGTCACATCAAAAAAATGAAATTAGATCTTACTTGTTATTGCGCTTCGGACACACAATGCTATGCATTAACCTAGTATATAAATAATCGATAGTAAATGTTTGTAAGTAGACAGAAATGAATTAGAGTAGCTGCATGATGTAATCACACTAAAACCAGGAACGTACGAAGTATGAATCATTTTTATTTTAATTATTGGAGTTGATGCTAAATTGAGGCCATTATAAAATAAGTATGATTATATAAAATTCTAGTTTGATTAATTCATTTTAAGAAAGTCTCAAAAATGTAGTAATAATCTATAACAAACCATTAGGATAATGTAATCATAGAATATTCGCACGCAACAATCAAAATAAATATTCAAATGGGTAATAGGCAAATTTTTCCAAGGACCTTCGCTAATGTATTTAAACCTTCAAACCCAATTTGATTCCATTAAAATTTAAATGAGTCAAAAAGGTATTTTTACAAAACGAGTCAGCTAATATTTTTGCACCTTTATCAGAAATCATATGGCTTCTAAGATTCAAAAAGGTAATTGTAGTATTTTTACAAAGTGCACTTGAAATAGATTTTACTCCTTCAATATTAATATAATTAAAGAGTGAATTCACATTTTGCGGCAGCAAATATTATGAGTACATGTGTGATAAAAATATATGTGTATGAAAAAATTTTTTTACATGCACACATGTGCAACAGATTGGTTGTTTGTGCACTCAAAACCTTTCCAATTCTTGCACGCTGTGCATATAGTTTTAGATCTGAATTTTAAACACTGCCACCCGCCCCTTGAAAAAAATTCTTACCCGGGTCAATAACCCTTGAATTTTTTTCAAACTCTGACCAAAAATAGAGGTAGGATTTTGTGTTTCTACAAAAATAGTAGGTTACACAAAAATTCAAACTCCACCAGAACCAGGTTAGGATCGGGTTCTTCGAACCAAAATTGAACCAAAATCAGGTTCTAATGAACTAAAATCGGGTTCAAATGAACCAATACCGGGTTCAAATGAACCAAGATCGGGTTCAATGAACCAAGATCGGGTTCATGACCTATGATCGGGTTCAAGTAAACCAAGATCAGGTTCCCTTAAACAAAGATCGGGTTCAAATGAACCAATATTGGGTGCAAATGAACCAAAATCGGGTTTATTTGAACCATGCCTGGGTCTTTTGAACCAAGATCGGGTTCATTTGAACCAAGATCGGGTTCATTTGAACCAAGATCGGGTTCATTTGAACCAAGATCGGACTCATTTTGAATCCTAATAAAAAAAATCAAAACTACTAGCCCGCAGCAACGCCCGGGCCCCTAACACTAGTCAATACATTAAAATGCATTGTCTTCAAAGCTTCTTAGCGATTCTTAAGAATTCTTTAAGAATCTTTAAGAATCTTTAAAATTCTTTAAAAATTCTTACCCTCTACTTCCTCCACCTACCCACTCTTAAAAAAATTCTTCGAAGCTTCTCTTTGAAGCTGAGTTAAAGAAAACTCAGTAACACTAAGTCAGAGGAGATTAAATTCAAACTCTGACTTAGTGTCAATTTTATAACAACTCAGATTTCGCATTTTCGCGAAGCTGAGTAAAATTCGAACTCCGACTTTCAGATTTTAAACTCTGACTAAGTATTGAAAATCACATGATCTTTGGAAATTTACATTCCCAGAAAAATGGGTCAGTTACCTAAACTTAGAGTACGGAACCTGTGTAACATTTCATAATGTTACAATTTTTTAAATATAACATAATTATAGTAAATTAAAAAATTAAAAATAGAAAATATATAACATACAGAAATATATATACTATAGCGAATTGGTGTAATCTCCAAAATTCATGTAACATATCAGATTCGTGTAATAGCCTAATTTTACTTTAACATGGATTTTTTGTATTTGTTATTAAAAATTTTTAATTTTTCTTTTTTTTAAAAAAATTTTATTTTTTAAAAAAAATTTTTTAACTAACAAAACTAACAAATTATTATTTTAACAGATTTTAGTCAATATAATAAGCAAATTAAAATCAAAAATAGTAAGTTTATTAAAATTTTAATTAAAAAATTATAAATATAAAATAATAATTTTTAAATATAAAATTTTAAAACAAGTAAATCAGGTAAAAGTTTATATTCAAAAAGTAAAACTTCTATTATTTTTTAATAAATACATTGTATTACTTTAAATTTATAAATATTAAAATAATTAATATTATTATTATTTAATTTTTTTTATTGAGATAGAAAATGTCAAAAAAAGGAAAAGGAAAAAAAATCTTGTCTACACCTCAGGATATATTAGATAAATATCCTGTACCTAAAGAAGGTGAAACTGATGAAGAAAAACAAAAGAAAGAAAGCAGAATAAGAGCTGCTAAGTTTTATTATTATAGCAAAAAAAAAAAATCTTCTACACTTTCAAAAATAGAACCTGCTTCAAGAACAAGGTATCAATCTAAAGCAAACTTACCTGTAGCTTCAAGAACAAGAACAAAAAAAGCTGATAAATTGAGACAACAGAAGTATAGAGCATCTATGAGTGCTAAGAAGAAAGCAAAAGTAAATAAAAAAAATAGAGAAAGAAGAAAAAGAAACTATAAAAAGAAAAAACATGAACAATATGAACAATTTTTTAAAATAGGACATTGTTGTTTAGATGAATATGAAGAAGAAGTAGATGAGGAGGAAAAAAAAGAGGGTGAGAAAATGAAGGAAGAAGAGGAAAAGGAGGAAGAGAATGTGATAAAGAGAAGGCATATGTTGGGAAAAATGAACATTATGAGACTTTAAAATAGAGGCAAAAAAAAACCAGGACTATGCTGTCTAAATGGACAAATTAAATTAGCACCACTTCCACTATCACCAACAGCAATAAAAAAATTGCTTACAGAAAAAGATCCTGAATCTAATAAACCATATATTGACCAAATAAGAGCATATAATCAAATATTTGCTTTTACATCAATTGGTACAAGATTAGATAAGGATCTTGCAAATGCCACAACAGGGGTTTATACTTATATTATAATATTAGTTCTTTTATGCCAAAAGAAGGAGAACAACCAAAATTCTCCCAAATTTATTTTTATGATTCTGATAATCTAGAAAATCAACTCAACAGAAGACATAAAATAATAAACAAAGAATTAAATTTTGCTCTGTTGAAAGAAATTCAAGATGAATTAGATTCTTTAAATCCTTTTGTGTACTTTTATAAAGATTCAAGGGATTCAGAAATAAAAAATAAAGATCAGCAAGTATTGTATATAACAATACATAATACTTATGGCAGAGATATGAGACAATATAATGCACCAACAGCTTCAAAAATAGCTGCAATGTATTGTGATGAACTAACAATACAACAAAGAGATATTATTATCAAAAGACTTGATAATAAATTTCAAAGAATATCTGAATTACATGGTGCATATGATCCTTTACAATATCCTTTGCTATTTCCTAATGGAGAATATGGTTGGCATGAAGGAATATTAAGAAAAAATATTACAGAAGAAGAAGTTGTTGAACTAGAAAAAATTATAAATGATGAAAAAGATAACTATGATGATGGTCATCATAATAATAAGGATGATAATGATAGTGATGATGATGATGATAAATATGGACAAACTGCTAGACAAGTTGCTGACCAACCTCTTGCAGATTTGGTAAGCTTAGCAAGTACAAGTGAAACATCAAGTACTACTAAGGTGCCATCAAGTACTACTATAGAACTATCTGAAGAGGTTTGGAAAGAAAAGGTTAATGAATTAATGCAACAAGCTATTTATCAAGATATTCAACAAAATGTTCAGCAAGATGTTCAAAAACAACAAGAAGCTCAAGAAGAAGAAATCCAACAAGTAGAAGAAGTTCAACATTTAGAAGAAGTTCAACAAGAAAGTGTTCCAATGATTCTTGACAAATATGAACAATATGAACCCCAAGTATATGAACCTGAAGCAGGACCATCTGTTGACTTAAGTACTATCTTATAAAGATATTCTGAAAGTCATACAGGTTTATCTCAAACATTTGAAAATTCAACTCTTAGATCTGGTACAAGTTTCATGAGTTTTAGTGAAACAAACGAAAAAAGTGATGAAGGATCTAAAAGAAAAAGAAAAGTTGATACAAAAGGAAAAGGAAAAAAAGTTGAATCTGAACATAATTCTGATCAGGATAATAATGATGATACTAAAGAACTTAAAAAAAAGAAAAGAAAACTTGATAAAGGAGCTTCCAGAAATCAGCTGATTTCTGGGTGGGTCAGCTGAAGTATCAGGTGTAATTCCGGGCAAAATTTTATAATTCCGGCCAAAGTTGCAAAATTATTTTTGACCAAAATTATAGATTTATTAATAATATTTAATAATTAATAACTTTTGATCTATTAAACCAAAATTGATGATTCAATTACCAAAATAATCCTCTCAACGAGAGGATTCTAGCGAGCCCAAAATTGTTAAAATCCAATCACAGGATCCTGTGATTGGAATAGATTTGTGTTACTATAATTTATTAAATAATTATAACTATTTATAGTAACACAAATTTATTTCGATCTTAGGATCCTGTGATTGGATTTTAACAATTTTGGCCTTGTTAGAATCCTCTCATTAAGAGGATCATTTTGGTAGTAAAATCACCAAAATCGGCCCAGTAGATCAGAAGTTATTAACAATTAAATATTAAATTTTAATTGTTAATAACTTCTAATCTACTGAGCCAATTTTGATGATTTTACTACCAAAATGATCCTCTCAATGAGAGGATTCTAACAAGACCAAAATCGTAAAATCCAATCACAGGATCCTAAAATCGAAATAAATTTGTATACTATAAATAGGTTATAATTATTTAATAAATTATAGAACTTTTATAGTAACACAAATCTATTTCAATCACAGGATTCTGTGATTGGATTTTGACAATTTTGGGCTCTCTAGAATTCTCTCGTTGAGAGGATCATTTTGGTAGTTGATTCATCAAATTTGGTTTAGTAGATCAAAAGTTATTTACTATTAAATGTTATATTTAACTTTTTAATAATTATAAAATCTGATTGGCTAATTGGGGTACCAGGTGTGGGCAGTGTTGTCACTTGGACGTGTCCATACTATGTTTTTTGTCCAATATCCAAGATTGTCCAAAATCGTCCAAGCCTATGTCCCATGTTTAACTAATTAATAAAGTAATTTAAAAAATATATATAATTATATATTTTTTTAGGTGCTGGACTCATTGGTGAAAAAATTAAAATAGATTATCTTAATAAAATTTTAAGTAATTTTAATTTGAAAAAATGTCCAAAGTGTCCAAAAAATGTTCAAGTGACAACACTGGGTGTGGGTGGGTGGGGTAGGCTTATAGTAAACAAAAATCAGCTGATTTCTGGAAGCTCCTTAAAGGAAAAGCAAAAAAAGTTGTTGAATCTGATAATGATAATGATAACAATAATAACAATAACAATAATAATGATGATGATGATGATAATGATAAAACATTATCACAGATTCAACAAAAAAAGAAAAAGAGGCTAACAATTACTATTAGAGAGTTGGTAGCTTATAGGTTATAATTAGAAATTCAAACAAAAATGATAGTATTATACATCTTTCAGGCAGATTATTTCAACAATATATAGTAGATCAATTTGTAAAATATGAATCAAGTAATATAAGTTGGCAAAGAAAATATCAAAGTATTAAGATTAGAACCATATAATGGTTTGGAAGATATGATATCTAATGAAGATGCTGAAAAAGTCGACTATAATAATATTGGCAAAAAAGTTATTTTGTCATCAAGATTTATAGGATTTACAAGATATTATCAACAATTGTACCAAGATTCAATGTTAATTGTTAGAGAATTTGGAAAACCTGGTCTGTTTATAACAATGACATGTAATCCAAAATGGCCTGAAATTACTGAAGAACTTTTAAAAAATCAAAACCCTGCTGATAGGCCAGATTTAATATCAAGGGTTTTTAGATTAAAATTAAATGCAATACTTAAAGATTTAATTAAAAAATCTGTTTTAGGAAAAGTTATTGCATATGTATATGTAATTGAATTTCAAAAAAGAGGGTTGCCACATGCATATATATTACTTATATTGGCACCTGAAGATAAACCTCAAACTCCTGAAGATTTTGATCAAATTGTATCTGCTAAAATACCTGATCAAAATTCTCAACCAAAATTATTTGGAATAGTTAGCAGAAACATGGTTCATGGACCCTGTGGAAAAGATATTAACTCGTTATCTCCATGTATGGTTGATGGTAAATGTAGTAAATATTATCCAAGAGAATTTACTACTGAAACTTCTACAAATAAATCTGGATTCCCTTTATACAGAAGAAAACAAAATTCAAGAACTATCAGAAAACATGGAGTATCAATTGATATTGACAATAGATGGATTGTTCTTTATAATCCATATTTAAGTCAAAAATATAACTGTCACTTTAATGTAGAGATATGTTCAAGTATTAAATCAGAACCCAAATATACATAAATAGGTCAGATTAATTATAGAGTTACTAAAAAGGCAATATCTGCATAAAAAACTTCAAAAATAAGCAAAAAATTACTATAAATAGGGGTCGTTTAAAGCAGGGTGCAGTCACGTAATATGGTACCAATCAACTTGTTTGTTTTGATCAACTCGGATCAGCCCGACGAAGAAACAAAGAAGAAAAAAAGTGAAAAAATGCAAAAATACAAGAAACGAGTGTCAAAACCTACCTTGGGAAATTAACAAAAAATGTCGGGAAGGCAATTTTACTATAATACCACCCCTAACCCTAACCGCCGACTAACCCTTACCCTAACTTTAATTAAAAAGTCAAAATCATATGACTGCACCCTGCTTTAAACGACCCCTATAAATAGAAAAGATCTGCATAAAAACCTCAAAAATAAGCAAACTTATATCTGACCTATTTATGTATATTTCAGGGTCCTATTAAATCTATTAATTCGTGATTCGCCTATAATTAGTAGGGTCTACATAATAAATTTTGGGGCAAATTACTATATTTATTTACTAAATATGGGAATCTGGCTGTTCCTCCTTCTAAAAGTTTTTTTCTGTCAATTAAACCTTTAATGTTTATCTAATAAATATTGTAGAGCCAATTTTTCTGATTCTAATAGTAGTAAAACTATTAAAATTGACCTAGTATATTATGAGAAATAGCATTTAAATCTTCACGACTATATGTTTTTTCCTTTAAATAAACAAAGAAAAAACATATAGTTGCAAAAATTAAAATGCTTATATTTCATGATATATTATATCAATTTTAATGATTTTACTACTATTGGGATCAGATAAATTAGCTCTACAACTTTTATTAGATGCACATTAAAAGTTTACTTGACAGAAAAAAACTTTTAAAAGGAGGAACAGCCAGATTCCAACATTTACTAAAAAATTTATCTTTACTTATCCCCACGTTTTACTATATATTACATATATGATTTCTATTATTTATAGGCGAATTACGAATTAAATATCTTTACAAATATGTTTATAAGGGACAGAATAGGGTTTTAATATCTTTAAAAAATCCAAAAGATGAAATTGAAAAATATATTAATACAAGATATGTTTCTGCATCTGAAGATATATAGAGACTATTTGATTTTGGTTTACAGGATAGATCACATACTGTTGTAAGACTTTTAGTACATTTAAAAGGTCAACAACAGGTTCATTTTGATCCAACTGAACAAACACAATCAGTTAAAAAAGCTGCTGAAAAAGGAAAACATACAAAGTTAACAAGATATTTTGAACTTTGTAAAAATAATCCTGAACATGAATTAATTAAAACTTTGAGATATATAGATATTCCAAAGCACTTTGTTTGAAAAAACAAAAAGTAGCAAAAAAGAAAAAAAAGGTGGTGAAAAAGTAATTTCTCAAATGTATTTTACTAATCCAAAAGATAATAAGAGATTTTACTTAAAAGTATTATTAAATATTAGATGTGGTGTAAAATTATTTGAAGATTTAAGAACTATAGATGGTGTACTTTATAGTTCTTATAAATCTGCAGCATTTCAACTTGGTTTAATTGATGATAATGGTGAATGTGATACTTGCCTTGCAGAGGGTAAAGGATACAAAATGCCCTCACAACTAAGACATTTATTTGCCTTTTTATTAGTTTACTGTCAACCTGTGAATGTAAAAAACTTTGGGAAAATTATCTTGATGATCTAATTGAAGATTTTATCTTTGAAAAAGATACAAAAGATTTAGCTATTACAAAAGCATTGGTGTTTATTGAAAAGTATCTAATTCAAAATGGAATAGTTTTTTCAGATTTCCAGAACTTCCATCTATTAATTATGATTTATTAGAACAAGATCACCAACAAAATATGTTAATTGCTGAAGAACAAATTTATGAACAAGCTGAACTTATAAAACTTTAGAACATGAAAGTACTTTAAATCTTGATCAAAAAAAAAATATTTGAAGAAATTAAAAAAGCAATTAAAGGTGATCTTGAACTTACTTTATTTTTTGTTGATGGACCTGGTGGAACTGGAAAAACATTTTTATATAATTTGATCTTGGCCTATATAAGATCAATAAAAAATAGAAATAGAATTGCAATTGCTATAGCATCATCAGGAATTGCTACTTTATTAATAAGTGGTGGAAGAACTGCTCATTCAAGGTTTAAAATTCTATTAAAAGTAGATCAAAATTCTACTTTAAATATTGAAAAGCAATCTGAATTAGCTAAATTAATTCAAAATGCTAAAGCTATTCTATGGGATGAAGCACCAATGATGACCAGATTTGTATTTGAAGCAGTTGATGTAACTTTTAAAAATTTAATGGACAATGATATACTATTTGGAGAAAAACTTATGCTTCTTGGTGGCGATTTTAGATAAATTTTACCTGTAGTAGTTCGAGGTAAACGTGCTTAGATTATTGATGCATATTTAAAATCTTCAAATCTTTGGAAAGATTTTACAACCATGTCATTAACTGTTAACATGAGAGTTCAACAACAAAATGATGTTGAACAAAAAAACTTTGTTAACTTTTTATTAGATATTGGTAAAGGAAAAATAAAAATACATTCCGATATTGTATAAGATTGTCTGATAATATAGTCTTGGATAGTGAAAATATCAGAGACCTTTGTTGATATTAATACAAATTATAAAATCCAGACTATATTAAAGATAGGGCAATTCTTACAACTAGAAATATAGATATTGAAGATATAAATTAACTAATACTTCAAAAAATTCCTGATATTGAGGAATTTGAATATTTATCTGCTGATTCTGTTGAGGATAAAGATCAAGGAGATCAAAGTCTTTATCTTGTTGAATTCTTAAATACTCTAACTTAAGTGGAATGCCACTATATCGTTTGGTTCTAAAAAAAGATGTATTAGTTATTCTTTTACGTAATCTTGATCCAACTGAAGGATTATGTAATAGTACAAAATTAATAATTAAAAATTGTTATAAATTTATCTTGGACACTGAGATCTTAACAAGAGTCAACAAAAGAAAAAGAATTTTTATACCTCGAATAAGATTGTCACCATCTGATTCTGACCTTCTATTCCAATTGGTAAGGTGACAATTTCCTATTAGATTATCTTTTGCAATAACAATTAACAAAGCTCAAGGTCAAACAATTCCTAATAAGGGATTATATTTGCCCAAACCTGTTTTTGCACATGGGCAATTATATGTAGCTTTGTCAAGAGTCCAATCAAAAAATAAAATTAAAGTCTTGGTTAAAGATGGGCATGTTGAGGGAAAAGAGGATGTATATACAAGAAATGTTGCATATAAGGAAGTTTTTTCATAAATAATTTTGTATATATCTTAATAGATTACATATTTGTACATAATTTGCATTCATTTTCACATATTTTGTATATATTTTAGGATTTGTATATTTTGTATATTTGTAAATAGTTTAAAAGTATTTTTATTTATTTAATTTAATTTGTATTTATTTTATAAATATTCCTATTTTATATTTAATTTGTATATAGTTTTTAAAAGTATTATATAATTAATTTAATTTATATATAGTTTCTAAAAACATTATTATTTTTAATTTAATTTGTATATAGTTTTAAAAGCATTATATTTTTAATTAGTTGTAAATAGCTGTAAATAGTTTTAAAAGTATTATTATTTAATTTAATTTATCTTGATAATTAATAAAATATACCTTTAATTTAATAATCATAAGGCCTATAATAATTATAAGGCCTAAAGGTTAGGGTTAGGGTCAGTTTTCATTATGTTGAGCTTTGGGTGGTGTTTTGATATATATAACTTTAAACTAACAATCATGAGGCCTAATAATAATCTTGAGACCTAAAGGTTAGGGTTAGGGTCAGTTTCATAATGTTGAGCTTTGTGGTGGGTATTGATATATATAACTTTAAACTAACAATCATGAGCCTATTAATAATCTTAAGACCTAAAGGTTGGGATAGGGTCAGCTTTCATTATGTTGAGCTTTGGGAGGGGGTTTTATATATATATAATTTTGTTTAATAATCTTAGAAACTAAAATTGTATAAAATATAAAAATATATAAACTAAAAAAGTCTTAAAATTCTATATACTAAAATACTATTAAAATTCTAATATAAAAAATAATTAAAAACTAAGATAAAGAACAATTAAAACCTCTAGCCCGTGGCAACGCCCGGGCCTTTCGCACTAGTATCTTACTATAATTAATGGGGTTTCTTACTCACAATAGGATACGCCATGCATGCACGCCACAGTATAAGTTTATTGATCTAAGAAATTTTTAGTGTTACAAAGCCCTATAAAAGAATTAGTGATACTATAGCTTGTACGTTATGAAAATTGCGAATAAATAGTACACACTACAAATTTTAATTCGTAATAAAAATTTCTTGAACATAAGAGATAAAAATTAGTTATTAATTTTATATTAAACTTAACGTAATTTATGGATTTACCAATTGCTTGGAATCTCGATGATAAATCTACTTATTTGAGCGTAGATTCGAGCAGACTTAGAGTGAATTATGAAGGTGGGACTTAGTGAAATATAGGCAAATAAAATTCACGCGCATGAAATTTTTATCTGCTTTATGCTAACTAATACTTGCTGGCTGGCTAACTTAAATTATCAAAAAATTTTGTTCATATAATCATGCGCATTTGCCTATCGATAGTGAGACTACTTATATAGGATTACATGAATTAATACAATTTTTCTTTAAATACATAGGAAACCAGGAAGAAACAGGTGTAATACGGGCAAATCATCCAATCCCCCCGCAATGCAAATTGTTTTATTTTGAAGTTGACATAATAGACGAAGGAAAAAATAAGTATGCTTAAATATATTTTGGCATAAATTTAAATAAAATTGTTTAAATGTTGCTTATAATTCTTTACATTTTTCTATTCAAAAGAGTGATTGGAATTGGATTTTGCGAAAAGAAGGTTGATTTAAACAGGATGCCTGGTAATTAAAACTTTGTTTGTTGGCATATAGAACATATATTTATTCATGGTTTTTCATAGGATGGGATGATGGTTCCTGGGGTTATCACGGAGATGATGGCTATTGCTATGCTGGCTTCTCGGGCCAGGGCAATCTTTATGGACCTTTATTTTCTACCGGCGATACCATTGGATGTTGTTTAAATTTTACAAATAACACCGTATTCTATACTAAAAATGGTATAAGCCTAGGTAGTTATTGCAAAGCTTTATAATTTGTCCGTTTTATAGAATTTAACATTTTACAAAATAAATTTCAAAAGGTATAGCGTTCCGAAATTTAGAAGGCACCTTATATCCTTGTGTTGGATTGAGGTCACAAGGTGGATATATAGAAGTAAATTTTGGTAGTAGAAAATTTAAATTTACAGGTAATGCTGAAAAGTTATAAATTCTTTTTGCTTGATTTGTAATTTAATACTGTATTTCTTTTAAAATAGCGACCACTAGTAATGATATTGGTGATGAATTATTGAAAAATAAGTTGATCGAAGCATTTAATTTGTGCATTAATACGACGAATTCGTATACACTTGAAGATTTAGAAAATTTGCTGAAAGTCAAACAAGATACTGCTGCTCTTAAATTTCGAGGAAAATTTAATTTTATCATGGGAAGTTATGAAGACGCAATTATTGATTTAACAAAATTGCTTGATATTGAACCAAACAGCCAATTTGCACTAAGATATCGAGGAGAAACCTATTATCTAATGAGAAGTTATGAAGACGCAATTATTGATTTAACAAAATTGCTTGATATTGAACCAAACAGCAAATTTGCACTAAGATATCGAGGAGAAACCTATTATCTAATGAAAATATATAAAGAATCATTCAATGATGTGAACAAATTATTGAAAATTGATATAAATGATGAATGGGCATCAAAACTTTTGGCAAAGATTATTGAAAAGTAAATATAAAATTATTCTGCTTTATGAATAATTCATATTCTCTAATTAATTATATACATTGGATTAATAGGGAGTAGGCATAATGTTTATTTTAATTTTTACCGTATATGACCGAATAAAAGCTACCAAATGTTGAAAAAATGAGAATTTTTTTTGGACTTAAGAGAAGGAGTATCTTTTATTTGAGTCCAATTTATTATTAAAACATAATAAACTTCTCTAAATTTTTGAATTCAAAATTTGCTTTTATTCTGTCATATACGGTAATAATATTCATGCGACATAAAATAAATAAATAGGTTTACTCAATTAACTTTCGGTATGTTCATAACGTTTATTTAAAATTTATTAAAATTGATGTTTTTTGTCAAATTACCCACTAATTAACTATATATCTGTTGAATTACTAGATCGTGAGTGAAATTTTATATAATATATGCCTTTTATTTAAGCATTTATCCTAACCAGTTACAACCGTTAAATTACTAGCTTATATAACTACAAAGTCCATGTATTGATGAAGTATATGAATTAGGATATTTTTATCTTCACGGAATTAACGTAGAAAAGGATGAATATAAAGCGTTTGTTGAGTTCGAAAAATCTGCTAATAAGGGGCATACTGAAGGAATTAATTATCTTGGATATTGTTACGAATATGGAATAGGAATTGAAAAGGATGAAAAAAAAGCATTTACATATTACCAAAAATCGGCAGATATGAATAATTCTAACGGAATGTATCAAGTTGGATTTTGTTATTATTTAGGAATTGGAGTCGAAATCGATAAGTATAAAGCGTTTTCATATTATCTGAAGTCTGCTGAGGCAGGTAATTCAATGGGAATTTGGAAAACTGCCTGGTGTTACTATTACGGAATTGGCGTGGAAAAAAATGCAGATAAATATTATAAATGGATTGTAAAGTAAGTTAATTTTATTTTGTTATAAAGTTTGTAGTTTATTTAAAGCAGGATTTCTTACACAATTTTAATTATCAGGGAGTAAGCATAAAGAAAATTTATTGATCTATTTCAGCAATTTAAGCTTATAAATACATAATTATTGTTTGTGTCATTTAGCCCATAAGTATAAAGAACATTTAATAATTTATATATACATAAAAGCAGCAAAACAAGAAAACAAGAACATCATAAATACTTATTTACCATTACGTTTAAATTTATTTCATTCGCATTAATTTAGTTTGTGAGTATAAAGAACATTTATTAATCAATGGAATTAAAAACAGCAAAACAAG
>QKWP01002582.1:44502-58777 GCA_003550325.1 Gigaspora rosea | reverse complement strand
GTTATTCATAAATATCTTTAAAAGATTATTTATTTGTTTAATTTGACATTTTTAATGAAAATTTTAGCCATGTTAAGCATAAAAAACGATATCAGGAGCAGTATAGATTAATAGTAAAATAATTTAAGTAAATAAGATCATATAAATAATTGCATTCGAATTTTAATTAACAAATAAATAAGATCTGTACACTTATTTGATAAATACGTCTTCTTACTTTATCAAAATAAGATTTACAAATTTTAGTTCTGAAACCCCTTAATAGCTATATTTAACAATTATACGAATTCTTTAATGTAGTAAAAATAATTATTATACGTAATAAAATAGATAAATATGTATAAAAAAAATAATTTAAGTAATTAGAAGGAATTAAACGCTTGCTTTTTGTATTGATTGTTATTTGTATAAGGGTTTCTAGTTCTAAGAATATATTTTTTAGCATTTAATGCTATTTTAGTCTTTTAAGGATAATTATTGTTCACAATCCTGACAATATTCGATGCATCAAAGTCCAGATTTTCATATGTTATCAAAATTAAAGTAAAATTTTATGCGTTCGATATCAAGTTTTGTATCAAGAGCTATAAGAAGAAAAGCAAATTTGTTAATGCCAAAATTTCATGTCTACTTCATATAACTTATACAATGCATGGAGTAATAATTATCAGTAGTATAAACACTAAATCCAAATAAAGTTTGATCCAAAATCTAATAATTTTTTACATAGTATAATATTTATTAAAGTTATAATACGTTTATACAATAATTATGTAGGATTGTTTATTTGTAAATAATTATTTCCCCATTAATCAAAATAATTTATTGTCTAAGCCCTGCACAAAATTAGCAATAAATTATAAAAAATTCTATACTCGGATTATGCAGCTGAATTAGCTAGAGATAGGAATTGAATCTAATATGATCGATCGCTTAGTCAAAATTATTATGATCGATTATGATCGATTATGAAAGTTTTTGATCAATCATGATTGATCATTTGATCGATCAAGCCTCAATAACTTGTAATCCAACTCGGCCCAAATTTTTATCATAGATAGTATCGATATTCATCTATGATATATAAAAATTCCAGACGATTTGGTCAGGTAATTCTCAGGTAATCGCTTGTATATGATAATCAATTTTTTTAAAAAAATTAACTATCGTATACAAATGATTACTCAATAATTACCAGACCAAATCAGCTGAAATTTTTATATATCACAAATGAATATCGACACTATCTAAAGTAAAAATTTGAGCTGACTTGGATTACTAGTTATCAAGATATTCATTGTCAAATTTCGAGTAAAAATAGCACATTTTTTTAATTATTTTATTTATGTAGACTAGTGATCGATCATATGATTGGTCATAAATTATGATCGATCAAAATCGATCTCCTTTGTATATAATCGATTAATGATTGATCACTAGATATCTGACAGATTCCCATCTCTAGAATTAGCAATTGTGCAACTAAGATATTTTTGGATAGGTATAATTCATAGTACGGTGAATTGTTGAGGTGTAAGAAAAGGAATTAAATGTGTAATGAAGTATAAGAATTAGATAAATGTAAAATGTATATAAATCGGGCTTTTTGACCTTGAGTAAATAATTAGAGCTTCTAAAGTTCAAATAAATATTTAGTAAAATTTGAATCAAATAAAATCCCAAATAATAATTTTAAAACTTATCTAAAATCAAATTTTTAAAAAATATGGAATTAATTGTTAACCCTGCTACTGTTCAAATTTCCTCTGGCTTTGCTTTGCCACTTCCAACACAAGGTAAACGCTGGACAGGCTTTTACCGTTCTGAAACAAAAAAAGCAGGAAATCGATATATTGCAAAATGCTGTTATTGCTTGATTGAATTAAGTGGCAAGCCTGAAAAACTTCATAATCATGTCCTTCGGTTTAGTGATTGGAAACCCACTGAAAAAGCTAAATATATTCAAGAAGTTAAAGAAGAAAAATTTGTACCTCGTAAACGTACCTATGATAGCATTAATGATGATGAAGATGATTCACCTACTGAGCAAACTAGCCATGATGATGATGATAATGTACAGCAACTTTCTGCTCCTCGCCAAAATACAATTCTCAACTTCTTTACTCGTCCTGTATCTCAAGCTCAGTCTGAAAAGCTTAATTACAAGCTTCTAAAATCTATTATTCATGGAAATATTTCTTTTAATTTTGTTGATAATCCATATTTCAAAGATTTTCTTTGTGAATTAAATCCTTCATATACTTCACCTTCTCGAAATATGATTAAAGGGCGTTTATTAACTGAGATGTTTTCAGATCATCTTCAAATTAAGTTAAATAAATTTTCAACTCTAACTGATATTACCATTTCTCTTGATGGGTGGACAGATAATTCTGGGAACTCAATATATGGATTTATGGCCCTTAAAGAAAATCAAGAAACAGTAATAGATGTGCTTGATTTGTCTGCACATCGTCATACAGGTGACTTTCTTAAAGATAAATTAGAAGAAGTCTTATCTGCAAATGGTATTAAAATACCATCCATTCTTGCTTGTGTTACTGATAACCCATCAAATATGAGTAAAATGCGAAGATTACTTAATGTAAGTATAAAATAAAATTAATATGCAGTTATATATAGATTATTTTTTAATAAACCTATATTATATAAGCACCAAATTGATTGTATATTTATTAAAATACTTACATCAAATTACCAAATTTAGGAAAAATATTCTAATATAATCTCTATTTGCTGTTGTTTGCATGTCTTTAATTTGATTGTTAAAGACATTTGTGGATTTCCTGATGTTGTAACAATTTGCAAAAAAAATCAAAAGCTTGTTAATTTTTTTAATTCATCACATATTTGGCATCATGAGTACAAAACTGGCAAAAAGAACAAGGAGTCAGCCATTTTTTGGAAACATTCTGTGAAACTAGGTGGTATTCATTGGCTAAAGTTTGTATGGGTGTATCAGTCTATGAACAAGGCTTTCTACATTGTGTTTCATTAAGTGAAAATTTACAGCCTAAATATCCTGAAATTGAAAATACAACAGTTAAAAATATTATCCGTGATAAATACCATTTTGCAGATAATGATGCATTAACCCAAATAATTAAACCAATAGTTGATGCTATTGGTAGACTAGAGTCAAATGATTCCACTCTAGCTGATATATTCAAAGAACTTATTTATATACATAGACAAATAACTTAGCTTGAAGATCCTATTATTGGTCTTAAAGGTCATACTCTTGCTGTAATTAACAAACGTGCAAGAGCATTTGATAGTAACATTTTTTTTGTTGCATTTTTTCTTTCTCCAACTCATAAGCATCTTGCAATATCTAAAAAAATGAATGGAGAAGAAATAATTCGTGCTTCACTTGAGTTAGCTAATATTTGGAAATTTAAAAAAAGTGATGCTGTTCTTTTGCGTAATGAATTAATTAATTATAAAAATAGCCACCCTTCATTTGATAAACCTCTTTGTGATTCTTCACAATCTTTACGATCATTTTGGGCCAATTTTACTGAAAATTTTCCTCTTTTACGCCGCTTTGCAATGAAAGTATTTACTATTGTTCCTTATGCTGCTAGCTGTGAGCGACTTTTTTCATCATTAGGATTAGTCAAATCAAAAGCAAAAAACAGGTTAACTTCTGATAACCTTTCAATTATTGGACAACTCAGAAGTGAGCTTAAGAAAGCTATGCCCATGAAAAAGAAGAATAAAATAGCTTTTGTGCCTCCAGTCCATGGTGAAGAAAGTGTTGATACCTTTTTTTATGAAGAGGAGGATGACAAGCCAATAGAAGAGTTGAATGAAGAGTTGGAAGAAGTTACAGTAAATATGGATGAAATAGATATTATGAAGGAATTTTTTGACTTTGAAGCATTTGAAAGAAGTCAGGATACATTTGTCCCAGTACAGAGTAATGAGCTAGCAGAAGATGAATGGTCTATTGATGAGATTCTTAATAATTAACAATAATAATTAAATAACTTAGATCAAAAAGTAGTTTAAATTTTATAAATAAATTTAATAAATTTGAGAAAACATACCTTTATTATTATTATAAATAAATTTAATAAATTTGAGAAAACATACCTTTATTACTATTATAAATAATACTTTAAGTCTACGGCCTAATAAAATATTATTAATGCACTTAAACAATTCTCTTAAAATTGTAAAACATGAATTTGCCAAATTTACTTCTGCTGTTCAATTACCTAATATTTGCAAACTATTTTGGGCGAAAAATAGCTAAAAAAAGTCAATCAAATGCTTTGGCATTTTGTATAATGGTCTCAAGTTCAAGAACAAGCGCAAGAACAAGTACAAGTGCAAGGATGAGAACAAGAACAACTGCTCTGCAATAGATAAAAAGGAAAACAAAAGATTAATAAAAAAAATAGTGAATATATTAGCAAAAATCAAGAAAAATTACATTCCTCTAAAGATTGAGATAGTTGATTTCTATTTTTCGTAAATTTGGTTGGAATTTTTGCCGCCCAGATTATCTATTAATTACTAATTTTCTTAGCGATTCTTGCAGTTCGTAGTTTTATGTCGATCTACCAAAATAAAATAATCATTGTGCTAAAACTAATATAGCAATAATTAAGTTATTAATTATATAGTAAGTGGCTGCGCGATGTAGTCGCGCTAAACCAGGAACGGATGATAAATGGATTAAGCTTAATTCGATCAAACTTCGGAATTATACAAAACTATACCCAAACCTCTGTAGATTCTGTTACTGACTCGCCACCGGCTAACCGAGGACAGCGTGAATTAAATACTCTAAATGCCTTGGCAAAACGAGTATGCTAATTTTTATTCTTTTGGTGTATAAGTATAAATATCGAGTTTTTTTCTTTTTATAAGTTTTTTATTCTATTAAATATTATTTATAATATCTACTATACATACTTTTTGGAGTTATTCGCATTTGAATTCTAGTACCGGTAATATAACATATTAGTGCAATTCCAGGAATACAATTTTTTATAGTGATTGTCATGCACTTTAATCAAGAGAAAAACCTGTTAAAGCAATGTTTGTTAAACAATTCTCATACAATAGATAAATATAGCACATAATGATGTTTAAGTGCAGAATTTCACGTTTCATTGCGTTTTATGCATTGTCCAATCAATTATGAGATTTTGTGGACGTACATCACTAAAAATGTCTATAAACCTTCCTGGTACTGGTACTGGTACCTGTGATCAAAATGTTAAGACTAATATATCGATGAGCAAGTTGTAATCAAGAATGTCATCACAATTCAAATTCATTAACAGTTGTTTAATCACGATAGTACCCGATCAACCTTAACCACATGTGTCGATTTATAACAAAATTTTTTACAGTAAAGTTACAAATCAACCAAATATTGAGAGGTTATAGCAGATCGTATGGTATAAATGATCAAAATTGTATAGTAACTTTATGCAGAAATTATAACTGTAAATAGCAATGTGCTGAGAAAATTAGAACAAGCATAGTCTTGAGGTCTTGAGGTAAGTTACCAAATTACGTTGGAGTTGGAGTTGGAGATTACGGGCACCACTAAAAAATGATAAAAGAATCGGAACAATTCGGAATGATAGACAATCAACAAACACAAAATACGAGCACATTCGTCGGAGATTTTTGGGTAGTTGGTAAAATTTACCTTAATCATTCGTAATCATTTTGTTATATGTATAGGGGGCATGCCCGGGGCATAAAGGGGCATGCCCCCTGCAAAGGCATGCCCCCCGGGCATGCCCAAAAATTTCCCGTGCCCCAACTCTAATTGTAGATCACAGGTGATAATCACCTATGGTGATTATTAGTTATTTTCTTAAAAAAATTATAAAAGTTTAAAAATTTTATATGATAGTTAAAAGTTAATGGCTTTTTGTAGTAGCAACTGTACTTCTTTGCTTGGTATTGCTATAAATTTTTGCTAAGAAATCTTACTTACAAGAGTTCAATTTTTTTTTTAACTCTATTTTAGCTATAATCAATATACAATAACAGATAAATAATCTTTAATTCTAACTGCTACCTATATTATAGTAAAATATATTAACTGTATAATTTTTATAGGTTAGCCCTCTTGGAAGAGTTGGTATAAGAGGTTGTTGAAAAGAGTTTTTATATTTGAATTGTCTAATATTAAATTTAGAATATTCTAACTTTAATCTAAAATAATACTAATCTATATAGATATATACTAGGTTAATACATAGTATTATTTGTTGGAACTATATAACCTGTTCCAAAAGCATCTGTTATCTGGTTATTTCAGGCTGATTTGTGTTGATCTATTGTTTCTTATTGGGCAATAAATAAATAATGTCACTAGAAATAATAACACACAAAATCTGATCTATTTCTTCTCTATTAAGTCCTTCCTTTTACTCTGAACAATAACTAATAATTATAGATTGGAATCGCCTAAAGTTTTTTCTTAATCATTTAATCGTTTAACTATTTAATCATCTAATTTGGCCAGCATTAAAATAATTCTGGCCTACGACCAACATAATTCTGCCCGGAACTATGGAAGCAATTTTTAAATGGTTAAACGATTCCAATCTCTACTAATAATATTTAATAGTATAAAATTTTATTATAAAAACTAATTTTATGCTACAAAATGCTAAGTAAAGTGCTTAGTACTAAATTTTACCTATATATAGATTTTTAAATTCTAATCTAACCTCTCTAATAGTAATTGTATTTTTAAAAAAGAGATAATTTATACATTGCATGTGCGATGTTGTCACGCCTGCCACAAATTATAAAATCGGGTATAATGTAAAACCAAAGCAATTAAAACAACCCGTGTTTTTCATGGGTTTGAGTTAGAGTGGGGTAAAGATTGTGTATATGGGCTAGAAAAAGTTTTATAATAAAATTTTGCAGGAAATTTTTTTGTCAGAACCCAAAGAGTAGTTTCATATGCTCAATTTTAAGTTATAGACGATTTTTGACAAAACGAACGTTTGTTTTGCTCAATGAATAAATTTACTCTTTAAAAAATTATAACTAGATATAACTCTAGATTAAAATCAGTCTTATTTTTAAATTAATATACCCCCAAATTTAATATATTAAATGACCAAATTTAGTATACAAAGTGACCAAAATTAGTATATAAAATAGGTTTGTGTGAGTCTATTTGGCGTATAACAACTGTTATACGACCCACATTCACTATGAAAAAGAAAAATAAGTAATTTTAAGTGGCCAAATTGTCGACTCTTATTTAATTATAAAATTACTTATTTAGTTCTTTATTACTGTATTATAATATATTAATTAAAAAATAAATTTTAAATCAACAAGATTATAGTTTTAACCTTCTAAAAAGAAATTTTTTAATAAACAAAAAGGTTCGCATTTTGAAATTAGTAAATTTTATTGGTCGAAACAAATTGGTTTTCACTGTTAGTTTATGATTAATATTATTAAATACCGATTTGTTTTTTAAAAATATTTGCAATTTAAATTCAGTATCATGCTAAAAAAACTATATATAGCAATAAAAATTTATACGAAATGCGTATCTAACTATTTTTCGCACTAAGAAGATACACTAAAAAACATTTAATTTTACTGTAAAAATTATATTGTCTTGACAAGTTTATACGTATGTATATGGTATCAGGTGTAAAGGTCTATACAAGCTTTTACGTATAACCGATAGATCAAACATTTTACCAATTGAAGTATTATGTAATCCCAATATCACTTCGCCTCTTAATTATTTAAGGGCCACAACCAAGGGCGCAAACTTGTATAGTAAATATAGTAAATACCGGTTTTAAAATCTGCACAAAGAAATTGAACAAAAATCTAAACTCTATTTTGTGCCCTGATCACCCCAGCCAAAAATTACTAAGATTGGAATAATCATCCTATATGTAAAGATTATAGGTTGTTAGTTGCTATAGTAATACTTAAATTTATTATCCCCAATCAAAAGTGAACTAATATTTGTCATACGAGAAAATGTTTCAGGAGTTCAAGAATATAAATCATGTGCACAATGACTTTTAACTAATTGCCGCATAAATCAGAAAAAAATTTTTGGCGATTTGCATTACCGCGTTTATAAATAAATACCAAAACTTATTCCTTTCGGACTTTAATCCATTACGATGCCTGCCTCCGCCGCCGTTTCAGAGCCAAGATCTGTCAATGAAGTAACTGCGAAAAAAAACTCGCTAAAATTTCCGAAAAAACCCGATGAAGAAGCCTACAAAAAAGCGCTTGAAGAAGTGAAAACAACGATTGAGAAATTGCAACAAGATTTTGTGAGTATTTTGAAACCTTCCAGTTTATTATTCAACTTTGCTTTATATTTTATATAAAAGTGATGTGTTTGTATGCATTTATTTGAGGCAGATGATCTGTAATTTTATTAGATTTGTGACTTTCATATACTTAAATTCTCAAAGCATCAAAAATGTAAAAAAATGTGTAAAAGATTAATCCATTCAATAATTTATAATTTTTAGAATGACGTGGTTGAAAAAATCAACAATACTTCTGATAATGCACCTGCCTCTTCAAAACGTGACGAACTTCGAGCTGAACTTGATAGACTTCGTGGAAAGCAAGCTGAAATGAAGAAAAAACGTTATCAAAAATTTGATCAACTTAAAAGTATGAATGATTCTTTACAAAAGAAGGTGAGTTTGTTCTTGAAAAGTTATGTCATTATTACTGCTTATACACATTTCCACTAAACAAAAGTATGACTTCTTGTACTTTTGCAGAAAAGGGATCTTAAGGCTTCTAAGGATAAGCTTCAATTCCGAACCGTCAAGGATATTGATAATCATATTTCGTAAGCAAACTTCTTATTTAATTCTTTTATGAATCGTTGCCTTTATTTGAACTATATAATGATCAATTCAAAAATAACCATGACAATAGAAAATTAGAAAAACAAATTGAATCTGGTACTTTAAAAATTGTTGATGAAAAGAAAATTATTTCGGATATGTCCAGCCTTAAAAAATCGAGAAAAGTTGTTGAAACTTTTGAGGCGCAACAAGCTGCCATTGATGCCGAACAAAAAGTGATTGATGAAATGAGAAAAGATCTTGAAGACAGTGATTTAAAAGAAACCAACGCACAGTACGATAAAATAAAAGCAGAACTTGAAGCATTCAACAAAGATCAAGCTATGGATAGAGAGAAGAAGAATGAATTATTTGACGAGAAAAAAAGAATACGTGAACAAATCAATGCTCAATTTACCAATAAAAAAATCCTACAGGATGAATATAATAAGGCCAAACAAGAGTATTGGCAAAAGGTAGATGAAGATCGTCGCCAAAAAAGGGAAATACAAAGAAAAAGAAAAGAAGAGCAGGAATTACAAAAGAGGTCTCAAATTGCAGCTAGCAAACTAGAAGAAGCATCAACCCCAGCATTTCAAGAAGATATCGTTGTTTGTGAAAATCTTATTAATTACTTTCAGACTCACCATGGGGTTGGTAAAACTGAAGAAGTAATTTCTAATTCAATTGCCGATGATAGTAACTCTAATATACGTCAGCCTGATACTACCTCTAATGTTCCTGAAGGATGTGTTTTAGCAAAAAAATTTGAACGTGAAGAGGAAGACTTTTTTGGGGGCACATCATCCAAAAAGGTTAAATCTCAAAAGAAAAAAAAGGCTGGGAAGACTAATGCGCTTCAACTTCCTCTCAGCATTATGGAACATTTAATTTCACTTAAAGTTGAAATTCCTCTTACTCCTTCTGACGTCGAAAAAGTCACTGCTGAACTTACAGAAAAGAAAAACTATTACGTCGAAAACCAAGACCGCGTAACCAAAGAAAATATTGCTAAAGCTGAGGCAGAAATCGCTGCTTTGGAAGGCAAAGTTGAAGGCAAAGTTGAGGGCAAAGTGGAAAGCAAAGTGGAAAGCAAAGTGGAAAGCAAAGTGGAAGACAAAGTGGAAGACAAAGTGGAAGACAAAGTGGAAGACAAAGTGGAAGACAAAGTGGAACCTAAAAAAGTTGACGATGAAAAATCAGAATGTGTGGTTGAAGGAACTGCCAGTGAACAAACTAATGAAGAATCTTAATAGAGTAGACAATAGAATATAATAGAATATAATCAAAAGTTATTTTTATAGTTTTGTTTTCATAATTTAATTATTACAAATTTAATAATAAATAACTTCATTTATGTAGATAATTTGGTTAAATTTTTTGAATTATTATATCTCATAGATAGATAGTGTTTTTTTTTTTTTTGTAATGAGGTTCTCTAGAAAAATATAATTATTGAAAATTTTTCCTATTATCATTTTCATCGAACATATATATATATATAATAAAATAAAAATTCTGAAATTAGATTATTACGTATCTGGTATTTGTTACACTTAACTGTTAAGTCATGTGATCAGCAATTAGTATGAGTACGAATATGTGTACGCGTGTGATCTTAGCCCACTTTCACATGCTTTTACGTAATAGTCAAGAAATTTATCTTTTAATTTTGGGTCAACTGAGGAATCGAAATTATTAACTTCGTTTTCTCTTTGATAATTTAATATATTTCAAAAAAATAAAAACTCTAATACGATGCTGTTAGAGGTAAGATTTTTGTTAGTGTAGAAAGTATTTTTTATTCTTTATGTTAAACTTCTTTTATCTTTATAGATCATATCCTTCTTATTTTCTCCATTTTTGTCCCTTTTCGACCCCTACCTTTCTCGATTCACCGATGCGCTAACTTCGCATAAAACACAACGTACCGCAGTAAAAGCTGTTTTTGTCGGCCTCGTGGTCGTAGCATTAATCGCCACTGCGTTAGTTGCATATGTGTGCTTTTATATGGTGTACGTGCCTAAAATAGCACACGTGAAACCCATTTATCTACAATACCAGTATGTACTTTAATTCTTTTATATCTATTGTAAAAATTTTAATAATTAATTGAACTTTGTAAATACTTAAAAATGCTTACAGCACTGGCGAATATCCAACTAGTGAGGTGGACTTTTCTGAAGGTGGACAATACTTTCAAGTAAGCAGGTTATTCAATGTCGTGGCTGAAGCTGGGAATGGCTGAAGCTGGAAATTTTAAATATTTTAATATGAAATTTACAAAAAATTTTGGAATGCATTTTGTACGATTTTTTTTTATAGTTAGATTAGAATTTAGGGTTAGGGTTTATAATAAAAGAGTATAGTTGGATTTTAGCAGGGCTTATAGTTTTAAATCAAGACCTCTAATTTCCAGCTTCAGCCATTTCCAGCTTCAGCCGCGACATTCAATATTTTAATATTTTATTTGATTATAAATTAATGATTTTTTTTTTTTGTTAATAGGTTCTGGCTTCAGGTCAAGCTTATGATGTTTCAATTGATTTACATGTTCCTGCATCCGAAAGAAATATTGGCTTGGGTAAGTGTTGTACCATATATACAGTTTATTTTCATAATCGATATTCAATTAAGATATTACTTGTTTTCAGGAAATTTTATGATCAGTCTAGAACTTTGGTCTAGTGTTGCAAATAACACGGTTATAGCGTCCAGTAGACCTGTAAGTATAAATCGTTAGTGTGTAATTTACAATTTACAATTATATCATTTTTAATAATATTTTCTGTGATAGTGTATTCTAACCTATCAATCAAAAATGCTCCGAATATTTTCTACTCTGTGGCGATTGATTCCTTTATTGGCGGGATTTACTAAGGAAGATCAACGATTAGAAGTTATTATGATAGAAAACATGATCGAGAATCCCGTGAGTTGAAAGTTGAAAAATAGGCATTATCGTTAATTCCGTTTCTTATAAATATTAAATGTCATTTCTATTTCAGGATGCTCCAATTACAAAGGCATTCATTGGTGTTCACAATCGTGAGCTCGAAGTTTATAGTGCTCAAATAAGATTAGATGCTCACTTTAAAGGCTTACGGTATTATATTGTTCTTTATAAAGTACATTTATATTAAGTATACTCAAGTTCACATTATTTTTTTCATTTCAGTTTCTTTATGTATTATTATTCAATGCCAGCGGCAGTCTTCTTCATGACTCTTTTCCTTTTCTGGGAGATATTCTTTTCGGTAATTGCTTGGAGGTCAATTGCCACCTGGTGGCATAATAAAATTCCGATGGGCACTGAACCTCCTCAAATTACATCCGGTCCCAAGGATGAAACTCAGGATAGTGGTGCTACTGGTAAAGATGATGGTTATGGAACATGGCAAGAAATTCGCCGTAGTGATGTGATTGAAGGTGGTATAACGACTGAAACAGATAGTGATGATGAAGCGGTAATTTAACAATTTTTGGATTTCTTATTATTTTAAAAATAATTAATAATTTCTGCTTTCATTATTTGTCATAGTCGCGCCCTGCTTCTGTAATATCTCCATCTGTCACCAGACTTGCATCAGAAGCTGGTGAAACAAGTTACACTACTGAATCCTATACTACTGAAGATGATGATACACAAAGTATCGCCTCGCGGACATTGGATGATGACGTTTCTGGAACTGAAACCGAAACGGAAGGTGATGGTGACAATACTGATAATAATGATGGCCAAGATGAAAGGATACATCCACGTCAAAACAATACCGGGGTTACAGATCACTTCCGATCTAGCTCCGGCGGTCAATCCTCTGCTTAATATTTTAATTAATTTTTTTCATGTTAGCATAATTATTTTTTTGTAGTAAATTTCTTTTTTTTCGAATTATTTTTTTTTCGTTAAGAGTTTTTTTTTTTTTTTTTCAAATTTTTCGTTTCGAATTTTTATGACCATTTCATTAACATTTATGCATCATCCCAAATTTTTAATATTTATCTATAATATTAATTTTTCATATTAATTGCAGTAGCAATAAAATAAGTATATTTAATATTTCAAGCTTTGATTATCATGTTTACAAAACAAATTATATTAGCATTTGGTATCTATAGTGTTTAATATAATAATGTACTGTTATGTTTTTATTGTTGGATTACGTATGAGTTGAGTTGAGTTGAAGGAAGTTAAACCAATTATTTAGGCAGTTTTGAAATATATCTGATATATCATTGATTACATTACGTAGTATTAATATTATGTGAATATGTCACGTGCCTCTATATGAAAAACTATTTTTTTCAGTGTTTTTTAATTTTAATTCTAAAAAATATTTTATTAAAAGATACTGTTTTAAAATTATATATAAAAATGGTAAATTTTTTTGAATGTAACTAATTTTAACCCCTTGTTAAAATAATAAAATTTTAACCCTTTATTTTATAGATGTTTTTTATATAAAAAATTATTCTTTAAAGATTAGGGTTAGGATACAGGCTATATTAAGTTAGTATGTGGATTATTTATATGCAAAATTAAATACTAAAAACTTTTCCCTATAAGAAAAGTGGTACGGGTGGTGGTACAGGTTGGCGTCGGGAATGCTCGAAATGGCACGGGTCGTGTGGCACGCACAGGAACGTTTTACGGAATGGCACGGTAAAAATGGCACGGACATTACGGCAAAGGATGGCATGTAATATCAAATGGCGCGTTCAGATGACACGTATGTGTACGTTACACACGTGTTGGCTCGTTTCGTGGAGAGAGAAAGATTAGTAAATGATTTTTTTGCAATATCTCATGAAGTTTCCCTGTGTGTCTTAACAAAAAAATTCCTTACAAAATTTTACTTCATATGCAGTTAGCTTGTTCATCTTAAATTGATTACTTATGTAAATTTTTTAATAGTTAATCCAGCGGTGGCACGTGAATTCACGTTCATTTCCTGGCTCCCGGAAGCAAATCTTACGTTTTTGATACTCCTGCACTTACTTTTTTGATACTCCTGTATGTACCCCAAAATTACGCTTACTTTTTTGGGGGTCGTTTAAAGCAGGGTGCAGTCACGTGATATAGTACCAATCAACTTGTTTGTTTTGATCAACCCGGATCAGCCCGACGAAGAAACAAAGTGAAAAAATGCAATAATACAAGAAACGAGTGTCAAAACCTACCTTGGGAAATTAACAAAAAATGTCGGGAAGGCAATTTTACTATAATACCACCCCTAACCCTAACCGCCGACTAACCCTTACCCTAACTTTAATTAAAAAGTCAAAATCATATGACTGCACCCTGCTTTAAACGAACCCCTTTTTTGATGCAGATCTGCATATATACACGTGACTTGTGTTACACAAAGGCCCAGTGCATTGTTTTTGCAAAAATAATTTTTGGTTACACG
>QKWP01002582.1:0-31488 GCA_003550325.1 Gigaspora rosea | reverse complement strand
TTTTAAAGGGGATATATAATGGCGTTGTAAAGTAGTTATTTCTGAAGCATGTTTACCCAAACCAGAGTGTCCTGAAGAAGGCATTGAAGAATTACCTCGAGGAAAAACTTCACGACTTCATGCGTAGTATGAGTTCAAACTAGTATACAAACCATTTTCACAGTGAATGGTGTAGTGCGGTACGTCATTAATCGATAATATATTTTTTTTTAATATTGTTATTTTATCGATCACTAACGATAACAATTAATATTTGGGAGTGAGTCAATAGAAAAGGGACAAATCATTTTTAGTAAAATTTTTTTAATTTTTAAACTAAAATATCTTGACAATTATTTAATCAAATTTGCTAAATTTTTTTTTATTTTAATCTTGAAATAATATAGAATTAAAATAAAAAAAAAGTATTAAATTAATTAAGATAGTTGTTAAGATATTTATACTTAAAGTCAAGAAAACTTTTACTTAGAAAAAATTTGTCCCTTTTCTATTGACTCACCCCATTTGTATCTTTTCATTATAATATTATTAATTGATATTTTAATTATTTTAACTTAATAAATTTGTGATAATAGCTTCTCACAAAAATGAAGAATTATCGAGGTACAGCATTGCAGTGCGTTAGGTCGGCAATGTGGAAAGTTTTTGGCTCAGAATGGTTGCCTTTCTTGAAAAACAGCACCAAGGCCCTCATAATTGTAAAATGGAAAGAAAATCCAAAGATAGCTATGTGTCATCGTTTATTGTTTGAAACAAACAGTGAAAATGTAGTTTGGATCTCTGCGATAGCAAGGGCTGCATTTTCAGAAGTTGCAGTTCCCACCCTAACAAACGAACACTGCACTTTTGCACTAGCAGTATGCGACATATTCTTAAATCCAAAATCCAAGAGTATTACATGCAACGAGAAAAATATGAAACTTCGTATAGAGAAGTATCTTGTATATATTTGTCATTTTCTTTATTTCTTTTATTGTACAATATTTTAAACAAACTAACGTTTTAATAAATATAGAATAATTTTAATAATAGTGGTCCGTCATATAATTCGTTTGAAACAATGAATTAACGATTATGAACAATAAATCAGAGGTTCAGCACCCCTCTAATTCACAGCAAAATACTCCCGAATCAGAATCTAGGGAATCTAGGGTATCTAGGACTTCTTCTCAGGGTTTTTCGCAAGAAGAAATGAATGATTTGTTTGGGGTTGATAATTATGCTGATTAGTTTAGTTTTAATTAGTCATATTCATTGTATGTAACTTAGTAATATGTATTTCTTTTTAATTAATAAAATTTAAATTGCATTTGTCTGCATTATAAAAAGTAATATTTGATATTAATATCAATTTACTAAATATGAGTAATAAGTATAGAGTATAATAGTATTGATATTGGTACAATTAGAAAAAATTGATTAGAATTATTATTCGTTATTAAATGATATTTGTTATTAAACGATAATAATTGTGATTTTTTAAATCTGATATATATTGATTATTATCGATTATTATCTTAATTGATAGTCATCGTCGGGGGGATTTAAATCGATTACTATCCAATAACCGATAAAAATCAATAGTAATCCCTGTGCAAATTTTGGTGATGTTAGTTGGTTAATCGATTAAAATCGTAGTTTTAATAGTCAATCAATTAGTTGCCAACTTGATCAACTAATCGATTAATCAATTTTTAATTCATATTACTACTTCTAGTTAATCCTTTAATACTATATAATGGATGTTTTTAAATATTTCAATTAATTGACTAAAGTTATTCTCAAGAGCCAATCTAGTATTGCCCATAAAAAATATAGCTATTTTATTTAAAATAATTTTTTCAAGTTTGTGAATATTTTCTCAAATATAATATTTAAGTAATAGAAATAATATACAGTTATTCCAACTTTACTATTTTTATAATACTTTAGATAGTACAAATAGAAATATTTTAATTAATATTTAAACAAACTTATTGATTCAATATTTTAATAAATGAAAGAACAAATATAATTAATGCCAGGGGCTATTAATATCCTACCTTAAATTAACTAATTAAATTTCAAAACATACATATATAAATAATAAAGGTAATATATAGTATACTGTATATTCAATATAAGAATCTTACTATTACAACACTTTTGCATATTATTTAAAAAGCTAATACCATAATAGCTAAAATCTTGACTATAAACCCTAACAAAAAAAAGTATGTTAATTTCGAACCTTGTGCTACATTTAACGCCATTACATATTAATATTTTGGCTATTAAGCAAAGCTTTTCAGGTATCTGACATAGCTACCCCAGTAGGACCATGAAAGATTGTTGCAAACGCACCAATCTACCTTTTTTAACAATTGATTCTCTATACTACCTACTGCACACTAACAAAAAAATTTTCTGTAAAATTTTAATATAAAATAAGCTTTAATTTTAGTTACGTTAATATATGCTTTTGTTATTTTAAAAATTCAACAGTGTTTAATTAGTATAGATCATCTGAATGGTGCATCTGCAACGATCTTTAGGGGACATAGTTAGCAACCTACTTAAATATTTTGAACATCAAATGTGTAAAATTATTTAGTTTTAATTTTTCCAAAATTAGGTTAAAGATTAGCGCATACGTATAAATAAACATATATACAAATGTACATATATATGTACGTACGTACATATGTACATATGCACGTATGTAGCTTCAATAGCATACAAAAAAGATTTGATTAATCTAAAAAAAGTGTTTTTAAACTAAGATATTTTCCTAAAAAAACCCTAACCTAAAAGGACAAAATTAGTGCACTCATCCTAACCCTACGGTCTAAAGAACAACATAATTAGCACTCGGACATTACTAGCACTTACTCTAACTCCTAAAAGATTTTAGAAGCATTAAATGTAGGAATTCATACAGCTTTGTAAATAAACTGCTATTATCATTTTCAAAGTTTACTTAACGTCTTTGTTTCAACATATGAACTATATAAAAAAAAGGTATAAAGCCTGAAAAAAAAGTAACACGTAAAACTAAAATTTCAGCAAGAACTCTAATCAGATGTTTTAAAAGTATGTAACAAAAAACACGTAAAATCTAAAAAATAAATTTGTTAAGTTAATAAAAGAAGAATATCTAAAAGGTTACTATAAATTTGTTTAAAAGTCCATATGTACGCACGCTTTCTTGGTTGTTTTCCCTGCTTTTATGTTCGTTAATAAAGTTTCAAAGGTACATAAAGAAAAAAAATTGCATAATTCTAAAAAAAATGGACGTATTAAAAAATTACTTCTTTTATTATCTCTTCACGTTTTCTCATACTCACTTTTCTATTTACTTGTTTGTTATACAGTACAAAGAAAGAGAACGAAAGTAGAAAAAGTTCAATTATATCATGATCAAACTTAATATTTATTTGTCAAAATAAACTCACTCCATAATTATTAGTATAATGTGACCTATAGTATATAAGATGGATATTGATAACCCTAGTATTAGTGTAATATGACCGATAATGTATAAGGTGGATATTGATAACCCCTAGTATAAATAATATTTATTCTAAATAAAATATATAATTTTTTATTAGTTAAATATTGTATTATTAGTTAAAAATCTAAATTTTATATTTCTAGCATAACAATTATAACCCAATATATCATAAAATCTTTTTATAGTTCATTCAATATATAATTCAGGTTGAGAGTTACAATTTATTTCATCTACTAATTTAACCTAACTAAGTTGACTATTACCAAAATTTCATTCTTCCCATATAGCATTATTAAAAATATTTATATAAGCTAATTTTTGAAATTTATAAATAAAGTATATTTTTTAAAATTTTAAAGCCAAATAACTTTTAATTTACTGGTCTGTTTTTACTGCCAAATTGTTTATCTATTTGAGATAATTCCAATGAGCCCAAAATTACTAAAATCTGATCACGAATTGTAAGATAATGCACTATTAAATAGTAATACATCTAGAAAATAGAGTTGATTGATTAGACCTATGTCTAGCCAATCAACCATCCTTTAGGTGCATCATTATTTGATAGCAGATTATTTTACTAATTTGTAATTAAATTTTAGTGATTTTGGGCTTGTTGGAATCATCTCAAAAAGATGAACAATTTGGCAGTAAAATTATTTAAAATAGACTAGTAGATCAGAAGTTATTTGGCTTTAAAGTTTTTAAAAAATACACTTTACTTATAAATTTCAAAAATCAGCCCATATATTCTTAATATATTATATGAATTGTTTTTGCTAAAATAACATTGATAAAAATTACTACATAGAGAATATCATATAAAATATTTACCAAATATTCGAAAAAACTTTGATTTTCAACAGTATAATAATGCTTTTTTAGACACTTCTGAATTTTTTAGACTATAACTTTTTTAACATAATCAAGCTCATAGTTAGATAATAATAATATATGAGAAAGTAGTACAGTCTAGAGGTAGGATATGAATTTGAATTTATATTTATATCCAAATTAATCTGAATTTTAACTAAATCCAGATTCAGTTTTTTGAACTAAATATATTCAGATATAATATAATCTGAATATAATATATAATCTGGATATAATATATAATCTGAATATAATATTAGATATATCTGATATAATCTGGATATAATATATAATCCGGATTATATATTATATCTGGTTTAAATATTATATTCTAATTCTCTGTCACACTAAGTATTATTTATGACTACCTTCATTATTCTTTACACATAATTAACCATATTTATAATAATCATATTGTGACCAGGAATCTTCCCATGAGAGATTCCTGGTCTCATATTGATCATCGGGAAACTCTAATTTTTTTACGCTTAATTTTTATTTGAAGAATTTACTTTTTTATATTTTTCATATTTCATATAAAAAACTTTAAAAGCCAAAGTAAATAAGCATAGTAAAATAAAGCTAAAAAAATACACAATAAGAGCAAAGTGAAAGTAAGAGCTTGAAAAAAGTTAAACATAAAAGTAAAAAAGCAAAAGCAATAAAAAAAGTAAAATAGTAAAAATGATGTAAATAAAAAAAATAAAGCAAAGCTCAAAAGTTAGTAAAGTACAATATGAATATAAATATAGAACACATGTAAAAATAATAATATGTTAGTCTGATTAACTTCTAGTGACATGCTCCTGGAGATTATTTATTTATTTCCTGGGAAATTATATTAGAAGTTACTAATGATCATAGTATGTAGATAGCCCTTTGGGCCATTTATGTGCTATGATCATTGGTAACCTCTGCTATAATTTCTACTCCGCTAGGAAATAAATAATACTAATTATATCTGGATTATATTATATCCAGCAATCCAGATATAAAACATATCCGAATATATTTTATTAATCCAGATATATTTATATTCAAATTTAAATAGGATTAATCTGGATTTATTTTTTTAATTTTACTTATATCGGATTGGAAAAATTCTTGAGGTTCTAACTCTAGTACAGTCAGATCTCTCTAAATGCATGGCAAGGGGCCAATAAAAAATCTTGCATTTAGAGAGATATTGCATTTAGGAAGGTAAAAATCTATAAGTAACATATGAGTTGGGACCAAGTCAAGTTATACATTTAGAGGAGTTATGCATTTAGAGAGGTTGAGGTCTGACTGTATATTATGTTCTTTGTGTTTTATTATTTCATGAAGTTGAAGACTATATTGAGTTTTATAAGATCATAAATGTGTACAAAGAGTGCAATGTACTAGTAGAATTAGATATAACTAAATATTTAAATAGTTAATACATATAAAAAAAACTTATATAACTATAAATTCTAGCATACTGTATACCTATTAGCCAAAAAAATGATGGGTTGGAACTTTGAATAGTGGGTTCCAGCACATTTGCCTATATTTTTAAATAAATATTTTTAGGATTCTGTCTAAATGATTTTCATGCTCACATGAAATTAAAATGGGTACGTATGGGTGTGGCGCCTTAGAGAAGTGGTCAAGGTGTCACCCCCCAAGTGGTAGGTTGACAGTTCGAATCCCACTGTTGACGCTTTGAACAATAGGCCTGTGTTCGGTAACCATGTGGCTCAGATCGGTTGGGTTGCAAAAACCTGTTACCTTGGTTCCACCATCTTGAATGGGAGCTACAGCGCAATGGTGTTATTGTTACACCGTAACATCCAGGGAACCGGAGAAATGGAAACCCATTTGGCAAGTCCCGAATTAGGAGGTAATAGTGAAGATCTACAACGGCACTACCAAAAGAAGGTGGGTGGCCGGGATCGGAATAAACCTAATAAGGGCAGGCGGCTTTGTTGCTAAATCCGTATTCGAAGTGGAATGGGACACAGAAGACAACAGTAGGCAATTGGTGCGAGGGTAAAGTAGCCCTTAGGCTGATAGTTTATCTAAAAGAGTTGGGGCCCCTTAAATATCTGCGCTTGTGCAGTGCAACGGGTAGTAATAGGAAGAGCGTAAACCAGAGGGTTTAAATAGGCAATTCCCGTAGTTGGGTTGTAGGTATGGCAGCTAGTGTAGAACCTTCGGGCAGACTACTTAAATTAGGCACCAAAAGTGCACGTGTGACTAGTTGTATCCTCATTCATGTAATAAATATTATGTCCTAATAACTCATAATAAAACCCTGGCCATAGTACCCGGCCTCTAAAGTTAAAAAAATTAAAATTGGTACGGTTTAAATAATTTTTTAACAGGCCGATATGGTTTATTGATAGTTCCCATATGTCAAGCAATAACGGACCCTGCGCATAGGTCCGGAACCAATAAAATTGCAAGATCGTTGTGTAACAACAACAATGGCGAAAAACCAAGATGTCAGAATTTAACTATTACAATTACCTTCTGAGCTCTAAGTAAAAATGCGTAGAACGAGTGTAGAACGAAATTTTAGCATGAGACACTTATTCAAAAAATGTAAAATTTCTAATGTTATGACAGATCGGAAGACATAAGTAAATCCTTTATTGACTGTCTATTATATTATCTATAAGGTCGGCCATTTTATACTCTATTAATTATGCGAAATTATCCCGATAGCTATCGCATATGCTTCTGTAAAATCAGATTCATGCGATTTATCCCTTATCCCCTACTGGGGTCCTGATCGTGTTACGTTACATCAAGTAGTGATTCGCTATTGGATAATTTCACGTGATTGAGAAATTTTGTTAACTACCCCAAGAACATTCTGCGCAACAAATCAGATTTCAAGATCAGGTGTAACGTTACACGATCAGGAAAATCAAAACAAATGTTCGCTTTGTCAAAAATCGCATGTTTCTTGAAAAGTCTCATAAGAAACCACCTTTCATATTCTAACAAAAAAAATTCTGCATCGAATTTTAGTATATAGTCTACCTTCTAACCTTGCCCTAACCTTACCCTAACTCTAACTTAATGTTAAAGCTTATTACTCTTAAATTCGATTGTTTTGATTTCACGTTACACCTGATCTCCAATTCTGATTGGTTAATTTTTGGAGGTGTTCTTGGGGTAGTTAATTTTGTTGGATCAAATTTCGATTAGCTCATAGAATACAAAAGATGTTTTCGTTTTTTTGTCAAAGGATAAAGTCAATTAAGATTGCGCCATTCATCAGCACTTTTTCAGGACATAAGACAAATAATGTAGGTCCTACTCAACGATTTACATTTCTAAAAGCAAGGCAGTTGATTTATTCAACAAAAGCAAATGAGGAAATGCAAGAAAATGTAGAAAAAGAATCCAAGGTGTCAGAGACAGATATATACGGCGTCAAAATTGATCAGCTAGAGGTTTGTGTTCTTTCTATACATACTCAAGTTCCATTCCTGTTTCGATATGTATGTAATACTACACTCAAATAAATCCACCATCACTAACGAAAAATTACAGGGAAATACTTCTCTGCACCAAACCCCCCTTTAATAAACACCGGACTTATTTACATATTCGTTGATAATTCTAATGTTTTTATTGAAGGAAAATATGCAATTGCCGAACTTGAGAATTTGGGCACATCTGATAACAAAAGCCATTCTCCATGTTTTAATCAGTTTTGTATCGATCATGGTAAACTTCTTGCAACGATCCAAGGTAATCGTAAGTTGGGTGATGGACCGGTAATTGTTGGGCCACGCCCATTGCCTAATGATTCACTTTGGAGGAGTGCTCTGGAACAGAGATACAACGTAACGGTATACGATCGAAACATTGAAAATTATAAGAAAAAAGCTGATGTAGAATTAGCACATACTATTAATAAAGTAATTTTCACCAAAAGCCCCGGTATATTGGCGTTAGTATCTGGAGATAGTGAATATGACCCAATAGTAACAAGTGCCCTCAAATGTAATTGGATAGTTGAATCATGGTTCTGGAATATGGGTATGAAATTGTCGTGTTTAAAGTAAGTCACACAAGTTGTCCGACTGATGAATTTGGATTATCCTTCATAGGAATGTCCGGTGTACTTAAGGACAAGACAATTTTCACACCTCTGGACTATCACTATAAGTCCTTTTCGTGTGGTTTTGGTCCTGACTTCGGAAAGGACAATCGGGTTCTTGAAGTTATTGGTCATGCACTTCGGAATTGGGGAAACAGAGAAATGATCAATATATTCGCACCTTTAAACGTATTCAGCTGGTGGAACCGGATAAATGATGAGACATTGCACTTGTATTTTAATCAAAAGATGCAATTGCAATTAGTAGAGAGTTGGATAAAAAATAGCCCACATGAATTACAATTTAAGGAAAAAAGTTTTTTGGTTCGAAAGGCATTACATACTTTGGGGTTTCTAAGATGATATGATATTGAATGGAAAAGCATGATAAGATTGTGGCGAGTCGCCGGTTAGGAAATGAAAAATAAATCGGAGGATAATTTTTGGTATGTCCCCTTTTCACACTTCACAAGTTTTTTGTGAAGTTTTTCTTTTTTTCTTCATTATTTGTAACCATTCAAATTTTATAAAACTGCTTTATGAAATTTTAAGAAATATTTTTTACATGATAGAGTTGTATGAATTTATATTGTTTCACAATAATAAAATTCCTTTTTACTATTACACAATCGTGTTAAAATAAAAAATTGGGAGCCCAGCCGATCCCCTTTTTTATTTATAAATTTATTATTGCCGGAGTGACTATATAAGTAAAAAAACATACAAATTCTTTATACTATCCAATTTCACCCCCATTATATCTCTCTTGATCACCACTAGAACCATCTCCATTAAGGAGGCACGGCATGCCTTTGAGCCAAAGGGCAGCAAATCTTACGTTTTTGATACTCCTGCACTTACTTTTTTGATAATCCTGTATGTACTCCAAAATTACTTTACTTTTTTGATACCGATCTGCATATATACACGTGACTTATGTTACACAAAAGCGCAAATCTTACGTTTTTGATACTCCTGCACTTACTTTTTGATACTCCTGTATGTACCCCAAAATTACTTTACTTTTTTGCACAAAGGCCCGGTGCATTGTTTTTGCAAAAATAATTTTTGGTTACACGCCGCTAATAACGTGTAACGTTACACGAGTCTAAGTTTGCCCGGCATTAAGCTTAATGCTGGTGGGCACTATCATGATAATGCCCCCGGCGGGGTTAGACATAATTCCGGCCCACCCTAACTCTAAATCTAGGAACCCTAAAAACTAATTGTTAGAAGCAACATCCAATCACAGTACATATACTGGTTACACGATATATGCATCTAGTATATGTACTGTGATTGGATGTTGCTTGTTTTTAGGGTTAGGGTGGGCGGAATTATGTCTAACCCCGCCGGGGCATTATCATGATAGTGCCCACCAGCATTAAGCTTAATGCCGGGTTAGGGTACCAAAATTAGACTTGTGTACTGTTACACAACATTAGCGGCGTGTAACCAAAAATTATTTTTGCAAAAACAATGCACTGGGCCTTTATGTAACATAAGTCACGTGTATATATGCAGATCGGTATCAAAAAAGTAATCAAAAAGTGCGGCATGCTATATCATTTGATCATGAAAAATAATAGCGCATTGATTGGCTAATTAAATCTAATGTAATTTAGACTTCATAGTCTTAGGGAAGGGACAGAAATCAGCTGATTTTTTAGCAGGGTGGGGGTTTATAGATCGATCAGGTCTATATTGTTATCCCTTCGTGCGTTATGCAGGCAAATTTGCTTGCAAATTTGAATTTTTAAGTTATAAATAAAAAAAACATATAATTAATGCTTTCCAAAAATTACGTATATAGCTTGTCTAGTTTGTGTTACACTCAAATAAAATAATAATCAACATATAATACATTTATAGAGACTATGCGCCAATCAAAATTCGCCAATTGTTCTAATTACTATATATATCGAATATACTTTAAAAAGCCAAAAGCCGTCTATGACATACATAATTTTTTTTTCTTTTGCTAATAAAATAGACATTTTTATGTGTTATTTTTATGTATTTTTTTTTTTTTTTTAATTAATTAATTAAATGAAATAACGATATACCAATTAACTTTTTAATTATTATTATGTGCAATGGCGATTGCCTTCTATGATAATTGCATTTATTCTAGTTAACTCAGGTTTTGTCAGGTTTAGTGATGCCACCGAAATTGATTTTTGAAAAAGGCCTATTTCGTCTTCATTAGAGAAAATTAAAATTTTTTATAAGGAAGAGCAAATAAAATTTATATAGATATGTTCCTTGTAATTTCGTCTATTCAAAAAAAGTATTAAATAATTTCGTCTTTCAAGTAAAATAGGTCAAAAACAATTTCGTCTTCAAATTTTAATTTCAGGTTTTAGAACCTGAAATAATTTTGTCCTCATGTATAGTCAGGTTGCATTTCTAATCTTTGTTTTGTTATTAATAATTCATTACCTCATTTATTAGTAATTCGATTGTTAATTAGAAGGCTTTTTTTAATGAATTACTAAAAAATCTTTATCGATAAAAAAAGAAAAAAAAAATTGTTAATTACATTTAATACGTTCAATAAGTAAATTTTTTTGTCTTTTATGAATTTATTATTCAATATTTTTAAGACTCTTACCAGTATGCAAGAAAATGCTGAATACTTACCCGATGAGCTATCTGATAAATATGTTATTTCATTTATTCCACGAAGACTATCTAGAGATTAAGTTTTTAGAAAGTATTAATAATGATAATTTTGTAGTTATGGATAATGTAAGCACAAGTCTAGAACAATTAGTAGTTGGTGAAGAAAATGATGATAAAGCAACTGAAGAAAAAAGAGGCCGAGGAGGGAAACGGGGGCCAAAAAATAAAATTGAAAAAAATAGTACAAGTTCGGAAAAAAAGGCTACAATTTTTGCACAATTACCTAAGCCACCTAATTTTGATGTTTTAGTTCATAATATACCTTATCATAAAGGTTATGTAACATTACCACAAATTTATCCAGATAGTGAAGTTTCTCCATATAGTTTAATTGGGCTTTTATTCACGAAGTATTCTTGCTACAATTGTAGCAAATACAAATAAATATGCTTAAATAAAAAATGCTAATACGTCTGGACGATTATAGATACCATTAACATTGAATGAATTAAAGATTTGGATAGGAATTGTTATTTATATGGGCGTTATTAAATTGCCAAAAGTTGTGGATTATTGGTCAATTAATTCAAAGTATCCAAAACATAATATTACACAAGAGATGTCAATAATTCGTTTTTAGCAAATTAAACGATATTTACATATTTCAGACCCTAATTTTGAAGGTTCTTATTGGTATAGTAAAGTTGAACCTCTTGCTTCACATATTAAAAAAATTAGCAAGCAACTTTATGTACCAGGGTCATATATATCCATTGATGAAATAATGATATGTTTTTCAGGGCATAGTAGTCATACTTTTCAAATAAAAAACAAACCTATTCCTGAAGGATATAAGGTTATGCCTTTATGTGAAAAAGGTTATACATATACATTTACTTTTGAATCATGTATTACAAATAATAATGAAGTTACAAATATTCCTGGTCTTAATAAAACAGGATCTCTTGTATTATATCTTGTTAGTCAATTACCAAGCAATCGTGCATACAATATATATATGGACAATTATTTTTCAAGCATTCTACTTTTTCAGCATTTGAGAATAAAAGGATATGGTGCTTGCGGTACAGTACGAATAAATTCTTCAATGTTTTCTAAAATATTAAAATTTGAACGATCTGTTCATCTAGATTGGAATATTTTATCTGGTGTAGTTGTTAATAATGTTTTAGTAACTTTATAGATAGATAATGGTCCTATTTATATGCTTTCTACTATTCATGGTATTATAGGTGACAAATGGAAAATTTCTACAATGCGTCGAAAACCACAAATAACTAGTACAAATGCAGCAAATGTACGAAAAGTTTTTGGTGAAACATTACGAAAAGAAATTCCTATACCAAAAATAATTAATAATTATAATCACTTTATGGGTATTGATACAGCCAATCAATTTCGATCATATTATAATTGTCAAATTACAGTACTTCTTTACGTAACTAGTTGCCACTTATGTTCTAGTTAATTGATACTGCAATTGTAAATTCGTATATTATATATAAACAAAAAGGTAATCAATTAAATATATATTATTTAATTTATTTTTTATTAATAAATTATATATTGCTTGGTTTGTAAGATAGCCAAGTAGCCAAGATAAAATTTCTGGGTCATATGTAACTTAGTGCGACAGGTCGCATCTGGGTACAGATTAAGATAGCCGAATGATGCTGGGCTTGCAATTGCAAAGTAGTAACTACTAGAATTAGCTTAATTAGTTAATTCAATTTGTATTTAAGCACCGACAAGACTGTCAAAGAAATAAAAAAAATAAAATAAAATAAATTATATATTATTTACAGATGGGCTTTAACTCATGAAAATTTTTGATTACAAATTGCATGGGATTTTGTTAATGATGTATTAAGCGAAAAACAAAAATTGAAAAATACGCAAAGCTCTAAAGTTAAATCGTGTGAAAACTTTGCTTCAATTGTAAATAAAAATTTTTAATTATCACCAATGTGGCTTTCTGGAGTAAATCATTACCCTGAATGGAGAGATAATCGTATTGCATGTGTATGGTGTCGGTGGGAAGCTAAAATTGGTAATAAACAAATTGATAAAAAAATCCGCCGCAAAGCCAAATTTGGTGTTCTCTGTGCAATGTTGCTCTTTGTTGCAACAATTTTCGTTCATGTTTTAAGAAATATCATATATATATTGATAAATAAATATGTAAATATATAAATAAAATAAATAAATATAAAAATTATTTTTAGTTGTAATTTCTAATTATTATTGAAAATTTTAAAATAATATTTAAAAAAAAACAAGCATTTCCATACCTATATAAATAAGTTTTTTAATAACTTCGATCTAACTAGATTTAATGAGTTTTTTTATATAAATTCTATAGTTTTTTAGAGTTCAAATAAACAAAAATTCATCAAATTTGGCTAGATGGATGTTAAATGCCTTCGATCAAAGTCTTGCAAAATTTTGTTACAATTAATATTTTAAAATTTGATTGAAGGTATTTTAGTAACGCCTAACCAAATTTAAGTTTTTTTAATTTAAATTTTCTAGTTCTTTAGAATTCAAATAAAAAAAAATTATCGAATTTGACTAGATGGGTGCTAAGATATTTTTGATTGAAATTTTGCAAAATTTTGTCGATGTTAATATTTTGATAAAACGTTTAAAATTTTTAAAATTTTTGATCGAAGGTATTTTAGTTAGCAACTAATCAAATTTAATGATTTTTTTTTATTTGAATTCTATAGTTCTTTAGAATCTAAATAAAAAAAGGTCATATTGGTTAGGTGAGTGTTAAGTCAAAGTCTTGCAAAATTTTTACTACAATCAATATTTTAATAGACATTTAAATTTTTTAAAACTGTGATCGAAGATACCTCAAAAATCACCAATAAAATTTTAAATTTTTTTTTTATTTGAATTCTGTAGTTCTTTAGAATTTAAATAAAAAAAATTTTATCGAATTTTACTAGGTGGGTATTGAGATACCTTTGATCAAAATTTTAGTATAAAATAATTTTATATATGTCTATCAATTATTAGCTATAGCAAAATTTTGCTAGAATTTAATTGAAGGTATCTCAACACCCACATAGTCAAATTTGGCAATTTTTTTTATTTAAATTCTAAAAACTAAAGAAATTTAGATAAAAAAAATTTCATTAAATTTGATTAGGTAGTTGTTAAGATAACTTCGATCAAATTTAAAACATCCATCAAAATATTAACTGTAACAAAATTTTGCAAAAAATTTGATCGAAGGTATCTCAACACCCACCTAGCCAAATTCGATGTATTTTTTTTATTTAAATTTTACAGAACTATAAAATTCAAATAAAAAAAAAATACATCGAATTTGATTAGTTGGTTGTTGAGATGCCTTTGATCAAAGTTCAAAAAAAAAATAATCTACATGGGTATAGAAATACTGGCTTTCTATTTAAAACATTAAATTTGATTTAAAAATAATGATTTTTTTAAATAATTTTAATTTTATTACTTCTAATAATACTTAAAATATAAAATTAATAATAATTTTATTGACTATATATAATTAAAAAATAGAAAAAATTAGTAATTTTTATTTTTTCATTGTTTTATATTATAAATTAATCAATTTTAAATTTATATATTTATTTAAAATTATAATTAATTTAAAATTATAATTAATTTAAATAAATTTTAATTTAAAAAGGTTATTTAAGACTAAATTAATAAATTTTATATAAACTAAAATGAAAATAATATAGTAATAATAATAAGTTCAATATTGCATAATGTTTTGCAGGCAAATTTGCCTGCAAACCTTTAACACACGAAGTGATAATTGAATTTAATTGGCTAATATTTCGGGGTGGGGGTATTGCCTTTTAGTAGAGTGTCCAGGATTATGATCCGGCATAAAATTCGCATAATTCACCTTATAGTACATAAAATATGTGATTTTGTATAATTTAAAGAAGCCCGCATAATCTCGCATAATTTATTCTTTCTCTCGTATAAAGGAATTTCTATTGGTCAATTGTCATTACACAGATTAAATTACAGAGTGTATTATCAAGTCAGCCTATATTATACTCTAACGCTAGCTAATTCCGAGTAGGGTCATGTGAATAATGCTGGCCAAACTATCATAGTATCTACACTTTAAAATTAATAGATCCGAATGTAGGGAATTAGGTACAACTGATCAGGCCAGTATGGTATGGATGTAATTTTATCAAACCGTACCATCACTCCCTAAAAAATCCGGCTCATAATTTCTGGTAGAGCTAACCCTAAATTCTGAGGCATGATAATTAAGCAAACTCTATGGTAAGGTTTAATAAAATCATACTAAAATCACATACTAATCTGGTCAGTCGTACCATATTGATATTCATAACACCTTGAATGTAGTAACAATTATTGATAATACACACTATTGGTTGTACAATGTAAGTTGCAGATAATTTTAGTACATACCACGGGCAAAATTAGAGCACAAAAAAATTTCTAGTAAAATTTCGTGCTTTTAGATTAGGAATAAAATCTTGCAATAAGGTTAGAGCTCGAAAATATTATTTATATAATAAAATTTATAACATGTAAAAACAGTTTCAAAGATGGTTATAAAATTTGACTTGCATTACTAAAGATCTTGAAATTTGGTTGGTCAGCAAATTTTTTTTATTAATCTTAATCCTGGGGTCCGCATAATTCACATAATTTGGCAGTTACCGGATCATAATCCTGGACACCCTACTTCTTAGTAAACAGAAATCATCTGATTTCTGTCCCTCCCCTTATGACATCCAAATAATTTATCTCAATCTTTACGCCTTATGCATAATATTAATAGGGATAATAATTATCTCGCAATCTTATCGTCAACATTACAATCTCATGTGCTCTCTACACGGTATGAAAGTATTAATTATGGGGTGTAAGCTAAAATTACTAATAAATAGGGTTCCAAACCGGTTTGAAAATCTCTATCCGTGACCCATCGGGTCAATTATCTTTTCCAACCAGGTACCCGAAACTAAACCCGGTTACCCGATTAAAACTGTTCACCCGGGTGATCCGGCTATCCGAATAAACGGGTCACTCGGTTATGTTCGGGTGACCCAGATAAACTGATTAGTGAAGTTAAGTCAACAATACAAATTTTAAAGAAATTTCGTATAAAGAAGCATGTCCTTCTATGACTTATTGACGGGTGACCCGTTTATTGACGGGTGACCTGTTTATTGACAGATGACCCGTTTATTGACGGATGACCCGTTTATTGACGGATGACCCGTTTATATATTTAAACCGGTTTGTCAAAAATATGACCCGGATAGTAATTTTTTCGGGTCGGGTTATCGGTTTAACGGTTATCCGGGTCAGAGCTTGGAACCCTACTAATAAACCCACTAACTAATCTAAAAACTATCTAACTGTCGCCAAGACTCTCAAACCTTGAATTGGCGGGCAGAAAGAGGCGTGGAAGATTTGGTCCAGGTCTCAAGGTTCGTTGAGTCTTGCTATGGCGATTTAAGATAAGTATCTTCCTTATTAGTTTGCTTTGTAATGGTTTATTGTAGCTTAATTTAGTTCTTAATTATTGATTTCTTCTCTTTAGTAAAATATGCGTAGTTTTGGATTCTTCGATTTCAGAGGGACGCTTATATTCAGGTTCATTTTTATTACTTAAAACACAATAACTTCTAAATTTAGAGCTCCAAAATAAAGAGAAAAACTTCTAAGCTTCTAACGGGTACACAAAAATCCTAATATTATGACGATAACTTATTAATGTAACGATAAGCAAAAAGATTACACAACAAAGTATCACGCGTATGTAGACAGGTAAGCTGCAAACATTTAGAATTTTGAGGTGTAGCTACCCTCGGTACACGCATACGGCACATTTTGCCGTATAAGTAGAAGTGCCGCATGCCGTATAAATGCTGTAAGTAGTATAAATGTCGTATGCTGTATAAATGCTATTATGCCATATAAATGCCGTATGATCGAGGGACTTTCTCATTTATATGCGTTTCGTAAAAACAGATAGATAATAGTTAAACAACCAAACCAATCAACGGGGCGCAATTCAAATATTACAATTTCTTTATTACGGTATGTTAAAAATTTCGCGTTGTAAAAAATAAAATTATTCATCCAAATTATAATACAACTTACAAAATGCAAGAACTTATTTAAAAAAGTTTTTGGTAACAAGTTACACGTCATTTATTAATATTTTTTTAAAATTTCATATAATTAACCAAGCTATATTATCGTATATATAAAACGGTTTCTATTGAACAATATCTTCTAAAGAACATATACAACTTTCGAAAACAGTCTGCAAAAACCTACAAATAAAATAAATAAGTTCATTACTTAAATAATAATAATAATAAAAAAAAGAAAAATAACGTTAAGCTTCACGAATTAAGCAGTACAATATATTTTTATTACCTCTTACTATACGGTAGATATTACTTCAACTATCAATAAATCTACCTTTTATTCGCGTGATGCAACATGATGCAACTGGATTTCTTGAAGAGACACTCGCTACGAAGCTATTTTACTAGCACCGACTACGCTATATAAATACTCGGGTAACGTAAGTTATCAGTTATCAGATTCAAATGTCCCCAATCAGCATTTTACTTATTTGCGCGGGTAACACAAACCAAACAAGGAAATCCGATTTTGTAAATAAACTAAGTGCGTGAGATAAAAATTTAGTGTTAGGGCCTTAACGTTAGAGGCTATAGGGTTAGAGTACTGTTAGAGTGATGTTTAATATAAGTAAAATTTCATTCCCGTCATTTTTAATTAGTGCACCAAGATCGATTTAAACATTAGTTTTTGCGTATTTTCGCTTTTTTCTTCTTTTACGCGTGTTCGAATTCTTCGTCGGGCTGATCCGGAATAGTCAAAATTTGCACTCTCCGATTGGCTATTTCCTCTCCAGGAGCTTGTATTACCCGCGCGATACCAGTTACGGCATAGAACACTTACGGCTTACTACTTTATTACTACATACGGCATAACGGCAACATGGCCTAAAGGTAGTACGGCCTTTACGTCATAGCCGTAATGCCGTATGTAGTTACTACCCTAAGAAATGTTCGCAGCTTTAGTAGACAGGTCAAATTACTGACGGTCCCAACCACGGCCCTACTGGGGTAGCTATAGACGTAGACGTGATTTAAATCAAATACATGTAATATTGTTTAATCCAATATGACTAAAAGTTGTAATGCGTCTCTAATAAAAATAATGACAGAAAAATAGAATAGTATTGTTTAAAAGAACGGGATATAATAAAGTAATGCTTCACTGATAATAAATATGCATATTTAAAAATCGTATGTGACAAAACCGAATTTTATTCGTGATAAAATCGAATTTTGAGACATATCAAATGCCGCCCATATGATACGTTTAAAGGAGCGAACATATTGATCATTTCTTTGTTCCCCCATTTCCGAAGTGCATGACCAATAACTTCAAGAACCCCGATTGTTCTTTCCAAAGTCAGGACCAAAACCATACGAAAAGGACTTATAGTGATCCTCTAGAGGTGTGAAAATTGTCTTGTCCCTAAGGTCACCAGGCATTCCTATGAAGAATAATCCAAATTCATCAGTCGGACAACTTGTGTGACTTACTTTAAACACGACGATTTCATACCCATATTCCAGAACCACGTTTCAACTATCCAATTACATCTGAGGGCATTTGTTACTATTGGGTAATAATCAATATCTCCAGATACTAACGCCAATATACCGGGGCTTTTAGTGAAAATTACTTTATCGATAGTATGTGCTAATTCTATTTTACGATTTTCAATGTTTCGATCGTATACCGTTACGTTGTATCCCTGTTCCCGAACACTCTTCCAAAGTGAATCATTAGGCGATGGTCGTGACCCAACAATTACCGGTTCATCACCCAACTTACGATTACCTTGGATCGTTGCAAGAAGTTTACCATGATCAATACGAAGCTGGTTAAAACATCGAGGATGCCTTTTGTTATCAAATGTGCCCAAATTCTCAAGTTCGGCAATTGCATATTTTCCTTCAATAAAAACATTAAGATTATCAATGAATATGTAAATAAGTCCGGTGTTTAAAGGGGGGTTTGATGCAGAGAAGTATTTCCCTGTAATTTTTCGTTATAGATGATGGATTTATTTGAGTGTAGTATTGCATACATATCGAAACAGGAATGGAACTTGAGTATGTATAGAAAGAACACAAACCTCTAGCTGATCAATTTCGACGCCGTATATATCTGTATTTGACACCTTGGATTCATCTTTTTCTACTTCATTTGCTTTTGTTGAATAAACCAATTGGTTTGCTTTTAGGAATGTAAATCGTTGAATAGGACCTACATTATTTGTCATATCCTGAAAAAGTGCTGATAAATGGCGCAGTCTTAATTGACTTTATCCTTTGACAAAAAAACGAAAACATTATACCATGAGCTAATCGATTTGATTTATCGTGATTATCTGACTGTCATATCAGATATCTATATCAACAGGCTAACTTTCTCGTGATTGGTGGTCATATGTGCAAGCATGTGACAATGATTATACTGTCATATCAGATATCTATATCAACAGGCTAACTTTCTCGTGATTGGTGGTCATATGTGCAAGCATGTGACAATTAGCCAATAAATTAAAGTCGCAAACATTATACTGTAATAAGTTTTTTAATGTAAGACGCTTACACTTTTGAGGGTACAGTGGTCAAAACGTAAATATAAGAATGAGCTATTGTTAATAAATAATAGTAATTTAAATTTATTTGAATTAACATTTTCTATAGGGATGTTATCCTGCTCCAACCGGTTAGCTTGTGCCTAAAACCGGTTGGAACTCTGTTCGGAGCACATTTAAATAAAAACCGATTTTTTGAACTCAGTTTATATAAATGCATTATTGCATAAGCAGTTTAATAAAACCTGCTATCGCTTTACCTGCTTTTTTTTTTTTTTTTTGGCGATCATATCGTTATTACTTTTTTTTTCTTTTGGCGATCATCGCTATTACTTTTTTTTCTTTTGGCGATCATATCGCTATTACTTTTTTTTTTCTTTTGGCGATCATTCATATCGCTATTACTTTTATTAAAGCAAATACATTTAAAATATATAAATTTTTGCATTATAATGTTATTGCATCTATTCACTGTTATTTTTTTATCCAATTTATTAATCTTCATTACAGTCAATAATACCCACTTCATACCAGGTCTTTAAGCAGAGACTTGCGGAGGCATTTTCTTCAGACAACCTGTTACGTATTGGGTTGATTGTAATTTTTGTTTTCAAAACATTTCTTTGCTCGGTACGTTTTATTGCAAAGGTTGCAATGTCGTTTATCACCAAATTCAGTAAGTTCGTTCCAGAAAGGGTCCTTTTTTTACTCGCTTTGGAGGATGGTTTGTTACTATAAGCATTCCAGGTTCAAGTGCATTTTGAGATATTGAACCTGAAGAGGTAGGTTCAATTGAATGGATAAGTTCTTCAAATGTATTGTCTTCGTCCATCGAATAGTGAAATTCAAGTAAAAAAATATGTAAAAGAAAAGAAATCGCATATATTATTTATTAAAAAAAAATTAAAATGATTAATAGTCGTCACATTAAATTAACTTTTAATTAAAAAAAAAAGTTAAAGAAAATTGACTTTTGTTCGTTATAAGATAGTAATTTTTTATTCATACATCATGCCACATTAAATTAAAAAAAAAGAGTCAAAGAAAATTGATTTTTGTTCGTCATAAGATAGTAATTTTTTATTCAGTTATATTAAATTAAAAAAAGTCAAAGAAAAATTGATTTTTGTTCGTTATAAGATAGTAATTTTTTATTTGTCATATCACGACACATTATTAAATTAAAAAAAAAAGAGTCTGAGAAAATTGATTTTTGTTTGTCATAAGATAATAATTTTTTATTCAACATATCACGCCACATTAAATTAAAAAAAAAAGTCAAAGAAAATTGTTTTTTTCGTTATGAGATAGTAATTTTTTATTTGTTATAACGATAGTCTAAATTAATATTGCTCAACCGATCTATCAAACTCATTTGGAGCATGATTTAATAATAAAAATCATGTGGCCGCAAAAACTCGAGTTCCATTGGGTTCGGTTCCAAGCAGGGTCAAACTGAGTTTCGGCAAGCAGGATAACATCCCTAATTTTCTAGCGTCAACGCAACATTAACAGAATTTCAAAAAGTACAGTGCGGACAGCCTAGTCGCAGCAAATAAAAATTTTTAGTGGCCAAATTCAGATTTTATTTTTTATATATATGAAGTGGCCAATTTGAAATTTTAGCTAATATTTATATATAAAGTGGCTAAATTTAAATTTTTAATATATAAAGTGGCCAAATTTAAATTTTTAATCTATATAAAGTGGCCAAATTTAAATTTTTAAGAGGCCAAATTTTGTTTTTTTATATATATAAAAGGTGGCCAAATTTCATATTTAATTATAAAAATGCTATAACTTTAATCTGCTATAACTTTTTTTATAAATAGATTTAAAAAAATTTAAGAACGTTGAAGTGTTTAGCTTTTTTTGATTTAATATTTTAAGATAGTATTTTTTTTTTACAATTTTTTTTGAAAAAGGATTAGCAATTTGAATTTTATTAATTTTATTTGTTGGGCTAGGCTGTCTGTACTGTACAAAGTCTTTCGTTGATAAAGCAAAAGTGCATAATATATGAAATGATGCATATAAAGATGATGAAGAAAGTTATTCATGAAACACAGCCCCTTATAAATGACAATCAACGACAACTTCAATTTCAAGTCTTAGATGAACGAGATTTTTGAAGAAAAGTGATGGCGCAAAAATTTGGCAGTTCCGTGATTTTTGAGATTTCTGAGGCTTCTGATCTCCAAATCGGAAACAGGGCTGATGATTTTCTGCATTTCACGGAATGCCACAGAAATCATGGAATTAGGTTGTAAATACAAAATTATTAAGAATAGCACAGAATTGCCGCAGAAAGTAGGGATTTATAAGTTTTTTTATAGGTAAACAAGGTTCACGTTCTAGAGGATGCAGTTGATGGAAACAATTTATTATTTAAGAAAATGGGGTCTGATTTAAAGGTAGGTATAACTAAGTGATAGTAAGCAGTAGTAATTTAGGTTGTTGAAAAAAAATTAAATGAGAAATGATAGGACATCATTAGTATGTGAAATTTGGGTAATTCAGAAATGGTTTGGCATCAAATGAGCACAGTAATTTAGAGACAATTGAGATGATTTGAGGGTTATGTAGTAATTAGGTTATCATGGATACAGAGTTTGTATTATATATTAATTTTTTGATTAAGTAATTGGAAAATGGTAATACATGTGATAGGCTAAAGTGGAATGGGTGGGCAAAAGTGATCAGCTCAATCCAATTAGATGATCATTTGATCGAAGTTTAAATAACTCAAGGTATCGAATTATAGTTATTAAGTTTGTCTAGGTAATCTGATATGAAATAAATTTACTGGTAAATTGCATATACAAAAAGGTATTAAATTTTATCAGTTTTTTAACTAATAATATTAGGTATATATTAAAGATAAAATTTGATAAGTTAATGATTATAAGTAAAGATAATGAAATATGTAAGTTATTATTTAAACAATTAATTTAAAATGTAAAATATTTGATTAGTTTAATTGAATTTGGAATTTGAGATATCTAATATGGTTATGATTGAATTTTGCTAAAAATAATTGTAGGCGGCAAGGAAGTTTGTTATGCAATGCCTATTTACATGTGTATATAGTGCACGAAAATTTTAATACTTACTATGATCAATTATTAAATAACGTTTTAGAAATAAATAAATAGTACTTATTTTTATAATTAAAGCATTTTTCTTATTTTGTATGATATTTTTTACTACAATATTACAAGGTTTAATTACTCTATCAGCTACACGCAACTACACATTCTAATACAACACCTTATTATACACAGTACAGCTTGTATTGCTTCATTACAGCTGTCGTCTCCACTTCATTTCTTTTATCTAAAGATCTAATTTGATGTTAATATTAGTTCTTAAACTGACCCTAAGTAATTTTTTAAAAATATTAAAATCCAGTTATAACATCACTAAAACCACAAATCAGATATGTAAGAGCTACGCAATGTATTGTAACAACGATGAAGTTAATTGCACAAGTATAAAGAATGAAATATAATGCAGTTGGTGCACAAATGATGAAAATATTTTAGCAAATGCTTATTCAAAGTAGTAACAGTATGGTGGATCAAATTAGTATGAAATAAAGTAGTAAACAAAGCGCTAAAAGCTGTCAGCAAGGTGAAAGTATTCTATAATTGCCCCAGAAAATAATATAAATAAGAAATACTTAGCTGTATGTGAATAAAACATAGTACTAATGATGAATGTATTTAATAATAAAACGCAAGACAAAAAGAAATTTCAATAAAAGATTACACAGACAAAAGATGATACACAAAAGAAACAATGGCAAAAGATGATATGGATCAAAAAAAAGCATAACAGCACCAATGGAAGATTACAATGATACTAACAGAAGAAGATAAGTAAATAATAGTATCAGCAAAATGAAAATACAGGAGTATCTAAAAAAAGTGCCAGTAAATAATGACAACATAAATGAATAAATTTAAAAAAAAAACAGCAGTAAATAATGATGAGAAGAGAATATACGAAGACAATGAAATAAAAAAAAATGATATAAAAAAAATTGTACTGTATAATTATTTGATTACTATCTTGGTAGAGAATAAATAAACCTGAAATGCGAGCATGGTCGGGCAAAAATTTTTGCTTAATATCTGAAATAATCCGAAGATTTCAATATTGTATTTTTTGGTGCAAGGTACCTGGGTATTTTATATTCTACGTAAAAAAAGCTTGATTTATACCCTGGGTATATTGGGCGGAACAGGGTATATTACATGGGATATCTTTGTAAGAGAGCTTCCAGAAATTACATAATTTTTTGTTACTAATAAATTTCAAAATTTTACCCCACCCACCCACACCTAATACCCTATTAGCCAATCAAATTTTATATATTTTTAAAAATTATTTATATGTTCAATTTTTTGAATTGATAATAACTTTTGATCCAGTGGTCCATTTTGTATGATTTAGCTACCAAAATGCTCGTCTCAATGAGACGATTCTAACAAGCCCAAAATCGTTAAAATCTAATCACAGGATCACAAGATCGTTCAACTTTTGTGTAATTTTAATAGTGATTTTTTAGAATCACTAAGTGAATTTCTTTAACATTGAATAACTTTTGATCCACTGGTCCATTTTGGATGATTCAACTACCAAAATGTTCATCACAGTGAGACAATTTTAATAAGCCTAAAATCGCTAAATTCCAATCACAGGATCACAAGATCGATAAAGATTTGTATTGTTAATAACAATACAAATCTTTATCGATCTTGGGATCNACAGATAAATAAACCTAAATAAGATAATAAGTATTAGCGACCTTAAATAGCATAAAAAAATTTTTTCCAAGTAAAAAAATAAAACAAAAACATCAATTTATTAAGTGATCTACGTACTGAAAAACGGTTTTTCTTGATTTTCTTCGTTACATTTATAATGTACCAGCCCTTCGCACATGCATTTTGGTGAAAGCTCTCCCTCTGATGCACCTAATAGGTCGTTTTTTGAGTTAATAAGTTGTTAACTGAGAAGAATCAAACGAAAGTAGTCAAAATAATTGCACATATTCAACAAAGTGGTAATTTATAAGGAAAAGTTCATTTTTTACATTTCTCATACCATTTGATTCGTAAAAACCTCGGCAACAGTTTTGTCTTAAGAAATAATATGTATTGGGTTTAAGGTTTTGGGCAAAATTTTTAAAAATGCAATTTTGTCAGTTTGTGTAATTTGTGAAGATCATATGATAAAATTTTAGATGTGACAAATCGTGTGACTGGTAAGTATATTTAATTAATATTTGGATTTTTATTATTTCTCATTAATCTTATCTCATTTTTATTCGCGTTAGTAGGTCAATGAGTGAACATCATTTATTGAAAATAAGCTGATCAAAATTCATAGAATTTGCACAGGATTTTTTGAAAGCATAATACATTTTAAAAGATAGAATTTATAGGGTTATTGCTCTTGGGATTTTATAAATATGCCAGCAGCCGATTGTAATAGTTTTGGTGTTATTATGGCAGATAAAAAAAACATATATTATCCGAATTGAAATGTATTAAAAATCATAATAATTTTTTTGTTGGGTAACCTTTAATAAAAAAAAAAATTAATCTACAAACCGTCCCCATAAGTTTCGTTAAATAATATATATCAATTTTATGAAAATTAAATTTTTTTAAAAATTTAAAAGTATCCTGATAACCACTCAAGTAAATTAGATAACTTTCTTTATTTTAATGCTAAAGATTTTTAGAAGTAAAATAAAAAAAGTTCATCGAATTTGCTTGGATGGTTATCAAAATATCTTTGTTCAAAGTTATTGCATGTGTTTGTTATTGTAATTATATAGGTATTTTAAATTTTTACAGAACTTTGAGCGAAGATATCTCTACAAACATCCAAGAAAATTTGATAAAGTTTTTTTATTTTACTTCTAGAAACCATTATATTAAAATAAAAAAAAATTTATTTGATTTACTTGGGCAGTTATTGAAATACTTTTAGTTAAATTTTTAAAAAATTTAATTTATAGTAAGCTTTTAATTGGTTTATGCACAATTGATATTCAAAGTAGACAATCATTCATGTGATTGACATTGTATTATATAGACATTCAAAACTCACTCCGCTTTAGCTGACCTCTATTTAATAGCATAATTGCTATTGTACACAATCATTTACATAATACTTTAAGCAAAATAAAGTAAAATACATTAACCCATATGCACCACAATATTGTGAAACCACACTTCTATATATAGACAGTTTGTGTTACTTCACTGATGTTTAGCAACACCTACAGAGTTCGCTTCACTCACCCTGTATTCACTCGCTACAGCTGTCGCCTCCACTTTGCTTCTTTTTTCTAAACGCTTAGCTTAACACTAATCACAGTTCTAACACTAACCCTAACCCTAACCAAACTACAACGTTACAAAGCAAAAAATTAACACAAAAATGTACAGTAACAACAGTATGGTGAATCGCACCAAAACTCAAAACCAACAACGGAAGTATTCAATTAACAGTACCAAAAAGCAAAACACGACAGCAGTGAATGATCACTACCCAAAAAGAAGAATTAGTACTGCATAAACACGAAAATGAAATTGAAAACGAATAAAAAAAATACTTAACTAAACGCATAATCCAAAATCGACTATGTTGAAGTATGACCAGCGAAAAAAAGCACTAACTAAAAGAAGTACCAAATTAGGCAATGCTAACGCGAAAGAAAAAACTATCACAGAAAGGCACTGAAACTGCTAACACTTACGACAAAGAAAAAACACGCGTCAAAAGTATGACAAAGAAAAAAACACGCATCAAAAGTAATTGCTAAAAGAAAAACACCAATCTGGACGAACTGAAAAAGAAGCCGCATTACAAGTAAAAACTACTAAATTGGAAAACACCAGGAACGAAGAAAAAAACACAAAATTGGACGACACCAACAACGAAAGAGGAAACCACATTGTGAAAAATGCGAATGGGAGAAACCAGGGACGAAAAGAGAAATACCAAACTGGACGGCACCAATAACAAATGAAGCACACACATTAAAATGGACAAACAATATGTTAGTACTTTAAATAAAATAAAAAAAAAAGAAAAGCAAACAGGAGACGAAAAAAATCGAATACTAATCTTTTATATTAATTGCATTGTGCAACTGTAGTGTGGTGACCATTATCACTGGTTATTTTAATAATTATTCTAAAAATTATAAAAAAAAAGAATTAATTTAGCATTCACTAATGGTGAAATTCACCGGTGATTATCTATCTATACATAATTATATGTAGCAAAACAAATAAAAATTAAATCACTTTAATATTAGGGTAACAGTAAGAACTAGGATGGGGCAGGGGGTGTAGTTTATATCAAAATTTTACGAGAAATTTTTTTTGTATAAAAAAAAGTAGTTTCATAGACAAAATTTTAAAATTCTTATTTTTGTTACACAAAATTGTTTTGCATATTACACCTAATCCTAAATTCTAAATGGATTGATGAAATTCACCACTGGTAAGCATTAAACTTATTCTAAATAAAATACAAAGTTTAAAAATTTTTTTGAATAGTTTTATTATTAATATAAAAAATACTAAACAATTTTTGAACAATAATTACATCAGCAAAATAAATATACGAAATCTTTCGAAAGATATTGCATACTGAAATCTTTCGAAATAATTGCTATCGACGCGAAATCTTTCGAAATATGCGCAATCTTTCGAAAGATTTCGGCATGTATTTCTTTCGAAATATTTTGAAATAAATTTCGAAATATTTCGAAATATATTGCGAAATACTGCGAAATAGGCCAAATAAAAAATGCAAACCTCTACCTAATTATCCCTTTAGGGGTCGCAGGGGTAATATTTCGTATATTATCGTTTAAATCTGCAATATTTTGCAATATTTCGCAAAATTTCNGTATTGTTAATAACAATACAAATCTTTATCGATCTTGGGATCCTGTGATTGGAATTTAGCAATTTTAGACTTGTTTGAATCGTCTCACTGAGACGAACATTATGGTAGTTAAATCATCCAAAACGGACCAGTGGATCAAAAGCTATTCAATGTTAAAGAAATTTACTTAGTGATTCTGAAAAATCACTATTAAAATTACACAAAAGTCGATCGATCTTGGGATCCTGTGATTAGATTTTAACTATTTTGAGCTTGTTAGAATCGTCTCATTGAGGCGAGCATTTTGGTAGTTAAATCATCTAAATTGGCCTAGTGTATCAAAAGTTATCAATAATTTTATAATTTTATACTTTTGGCCAGAATTATAAAATTTTGACCAGAATTATAACCTGATATTTTGGCGACCCCACCTACCCACCCAAAAATTAAGTAATTTCTGGAAGCTCCCTAAAGAGTGTATATTAGCCCATAAGTAAAAAAAAATCATTATTAGTAAATCAGCCTTTGATTTGTACCCGGGTCTCTTACAGACTACCACAACAAATATACCTAGTACAAATCAAAGGGGTACTGACCAAGGGGGTACCTTGTACTAAAAAATACGGTATAACCACCACAGAATTCACACAGAAATTATGCACGGAAATTTGAATTTGTTATGAACAGAATTACTGATTTATTACTACAGAAAATCATCAGTCACGAACCTAGTATACCTCCTAAAAAAAGTTATATACTGAGCTTAAATTTAAAATGCTCCTTTAATAATATATAGTAACAATTATTAATTATTAATCAAATAGTAACAATAACGATTATTATTGTTATCAAATTTAATCAAAATAAAAGTTTCCATTTTTTGTTCTAACGTTATTTATTGTACAATGTTAAATGAACTACTCAAGTATTGCAGCAGTTGCCAATTATTTAAAAAACTTGAAAATTTTTCTACAAAAAACAACTTCTATAATAAGTGCTTAGAACAGGCAAGAGTAAATTCAAAATAGTGATATGAAAAAGAAAAAAAAATAAAATTTTTAATACGAAAGAAAATTCTATACTTCCAAGAAATTTGATACAAACTATTTATAAATCTTTAATTTCATACTAGAAATTGATAAAAACTTAGAGGTGATATTGGTTTTTCTTTGAATATTGTGTCGATTTCACAAAACTTTTAGACATTCAAGAATGCAATTTTTCTGAATGTTCTATTGTGAATCATTTTATAAAAATATTCAAGCTGGTGATGGATATTGTTATATATACCATACTAAGGTTGCCAGTTATAAGTAATTATTACGGTATTACAAATTAGGGCAGTGTCATTAATCACCTGATTATTTTTTATCAGAGGCCTACCCCCTCCCTCTTCCTCAATATATAAATAGTCAGGTTCTTATATATAATTTCAACTTTTTTTACCACCTCCCCCCCTAAAAAATCACCTGATTTTTGTTACTCCCCTTACAACCTGGGTTGCAACTCTTGATTATAGCTAAGACCCAAAGTTGTAAAGATCCGTATTGCTATAAAAGGTTGAAATAGTTGTAATTGTTGTAATAGATATAACAGATAAGTATTATAAAGAACTCGTTTTGTACTGTACTCTAAACTGAGTATAAAAACATCAATTTCTTTGTATGGAAAACAATACTCAAGAAACCTGAATAAGCTGCTTGAGAATAATAAATTTAGTTTATTGTCAACAATATTTGGGTACATAAACAGTTTTTCACTACCTGCTGATGTATGTTGAATGTTATACAACTAGTAATCGTAAGAAGATTTTAAAATATTGCATAAAAAATTTTTTTTTGTTATATTAGAAAAAAACTAGCTTAAACCAAGATTTATTTAGTAATTTGATAACGCTTATTTATTTTTACATTTTACTAGTAAAATTTTGAATTTTTAAAAAATAAAATTTTTTGTCTACAAAATCGTGCGATTTGATTGGCCGAATCGGGGGTGCGACAAATTTCTATTTCCATAATAATAATTATAATAATAATATGTAATAATAATAACTTGATATCTTTCAAGATCTTCTTTAACGATATCTTCAGAAATCGTTAACTTTTTGTAGTTTTGGCTAAGAATAGATTTGCATNTAACTTCTTCTGGTTCGTTTCTTTTTTCTAATTCTTCTAGTTCGTTTCTTTCTTCTATATCCTCTGAAATTAATGTCGAAAATGAATCACGTCGTTCTAACATTCGCTTTATTTCGAAAAATTGAACAAATTTTTAGTAAATAATAATACTAATAATAATAATAATAATATTAATAATAATAACTTGATATCTTTCAAGATCTTTTTTAACAATATCTTCAGAAATCGTTAACTTTTTGTAGTTTTGGCTAAGAATAGATTTGCATACCGCTATTGCGTATGCAGTCTTGTGGTCAGTTGTTTTTCTGGTGGGCCAAATCCTATTTAAAATTCGAACAATGTAAGTATCATTTTCATCAGAACTATTCGCAACTCTTGCAAAAAGAAGCTTAAAACAATTCTTTGTCTTTTCTGATCTCTTCCAATTCAAAACTTCTTCAGGTTTCGCCTTGGTATTAATAGGGTCTAAAAGATTACCAAAAATAGAAAACATAGAGTTTTTAGTTTTAGTGGTTAAAGTGCTTCGCAACAACCTGACTTTTTTCAAAAGCTAAAAATTTTTTAAAATTAGAAAATAATAACGTATTTAATATTTTCGAATATATGTGAAAATTGCAAACATTTTTCGAATTTATTCGAAAATATTTAAACATTTTTCGAATTTATTCGAAAAATGTTTAAATATTTCGAATAAATTCAAATATTTTTAAAAAAAAAAATAAATAAATTTTTACAGGTCCATGAAGATTCTTCACATAATAAGCTTTCCATTCTTTCTCTGACAATCTTTGCATGAATTCACGACTATGCTCTCTAAAATAGTCCTCCGCTCCTCTCTTGAGTTTTGCATCCGTAGGATAGATGGAGTTGTCTAACAACTCATTGGCAATTCCTTTAATGCTTTGCTAATTATAAAAAAATTATTAGAATAAAATATAAAAAATTAAAATAAAATATAAAAAATTAAAATAAATATTAAAAAAATTAAAAAAATTACCTCAAGTAAAGCCTTTTCATTCATTGCATTGTATTTCTCAACGAAATTGTCTTAGAGTCTTTTCATTTGCTCTTCAAGCCGATCCACTTTCGAACTAATTCGCTTCACATGGTGAAGAAGTTCACCCTGGTTCTCTAATAGCTTAGAGATCGTTGTATGCGATACTTTATTTAAAATTAAATTATAATTAATGAAAATATTTAAAAAATAAAAAAAATAATTAAAAAATATCATTTTAAATTAAATTAACAACCTTCAAAAGTTCGCGCAGATTCAGGTGAACCTGCAGCTTCCATAGTTGAACTTCCAGCTTCCACAATGTCTTGCTTCATTGCCGCGATTGGATCTTGTCTACATGCAGCTTTTCCTTTAGTAGTTTTGGTGGTCTTGAAACCGGCGAGTTTTTGCCTGAACATCCTTTCAAAATGTGTATATGTTTAAAAGTTTATTAATAATTATTGCTAAAAAATAATTAAAAATAAAATATAAAAAATAAAATAAAAATAAAGAATTTAAAATCAATGATCTCATAGTGAGCTGAAAGATAAAGACTTATATAAAAAATATAAGCCAGCAGACTTAGCAAGATAGTTATCTATCACATTCGTATGGCTAGAGCTTGCCAGAGGTTTTACT
>QKWP01002581.1:42014-52445 GCA_003550325.1 Gigaspora rosea | reverse complement strand
TGATTTCCCGTGATCATTAACCAATCAAAATACATAATTTTTAATTATACTACAGTACTAGAAAACGAAAAAAACCTCGCGAAACTTACAAACTAATAAATATACGCAAAAGAATTTATTATTTAGTTTTAGAGAAAGAGAATAGATAGGTACATGTAAAGTGGGTAAATGTGATATTTATTACTAATAAACCCAAACTCATTAAAGAATCTATACAAGAATATAAACCAAAATTTAACTATTAATTAACGGCTAACAAATCCAAACACACTACAAGAACGGACAAATTTAAGCATTAAGCCCGGAGCTTCTACTACTAAGAGCCTGTACCTATTCAAATTAAACAGTTGTAAATAAAAGTTTATTTAAATCTAACGTAATAAAATAGGTTTATACGAAAAACGTCTCCAGTTACCTTCACTCTACTGCATAATTTCACACGCCCAATAGACGGCGATATATTTTGTCTTCTAAGTAAAGTTTACAAGAAGTGAGATCTTTTTGAGATTCTTTTGCACGGTGAATATTAACGTTCGTTTAAAGCTTGGGAGTGGCTTTTGTGGTTATTTTTTATTAGTGAAATGTTATATTATCAAAAAGTACTTTAAAGTGTATAAATAAGTTACCCGGTAGTTACCCGGGCAATTGATTTACATTAGCCAATCAAACGAATGTCTGACCATGACTCGGTGAGTGCGTAAGTTACCGAAGTGTAGGTAATACCTGTGTGGGACAGAGACTGCTCTACCAAGTTTACCTGCGAGGATAAATTAGTCCTAAGGGGATGTAGATAGCATCCGGGACTGTCTTCCACTGACTAATGTATCGGAGGGCTGTACCGGTGATCACAAGTAGGATTGACATGCGAAGCGTTGAACCAGAGGGTTTAAATAGGCAATCCCCTAGTTGGGTTGTAGGTATGGCAACTAGTGTAGAACCTTCTGGTGGACTACTTAAATTAGACAACCAAAAGTTGTATGTGTGGCTAGTTGTACTCTCATTCAATGTAACTCAATTGTGGGTGCGCCCAAAAAGGCGCCCTTGATCCATAGGCTTGATTTAATAAACTCTCACCCAAAGCGGGAAATTTAACACAAAAAAAAACATATATCTATATTATAATATATATTACATGATCGGGTATATAGATATAAACCGATTTGTATTGATCTAATAATCTGTGCAGATATCCAAAAAATTTTTCTTTGCAGACCGCTGGCAGGGTCGGAGATCTGCGCAAAATTTTTAAAAAAATCTGCGCAGATCTGCACTATAAAAACTTCACCGATGCCGCACAGAAAATTAAATCTGCACAGAAAAAAAATTCAACGATCACTAGCAGGTAGTGCTCCTACAAACCGGACTCAAACCGGACTTTAGTCAAGTCTAAGTCTGGTTCGATTTTCGGACCAGACTCGGACTTTTATATTCAGACTTTTTAGTTAAGTTCGAGTTCGGTCCGGGTCCGGTTCGAAGTTCGCGAACTGGTCCTGTTTCTAATATAGTTATATTTATTTTTTAGTGCTGAACAAGTTTACTTTTTGCATGTTTTTAGAATTAATTAGTAAAAGTTTATGAATTATAAGATTTTATAAAATTTTATTAATAAAATTTTATAAAATCTTATAATTCACAAAATTTTATTAATTAATTCTAAAAACATGCACTAAGTAAAATTGTTCAGGACCTAAAAATGCATCATATCGGTAGAATTAATTTTATTTTACTTGAAATTTAAAGGATAGATGCATTATTTTGGATTTTTGATCAAAAAAGTCAAATTTAAGCATCTATTCTCCAAATTTCAAGTAAAATAAAAACAATCGGCCAATTTAATGTATTTTTAGGTGTTAAATAAGTTCACTTAGTGCATTAAGTTAGAATTAATTAGTGAAATCTTGTGAATCACAAGATTTTATAGAATTTTATTAATAGAATTCTATGAAATCTTATGATTCACAAAATTTTATTAATTAATTCTAACTTTATGCACTAAGTAAAATTGTTCAGCATCTACAAATACATTAAATCGGCCGAATTTTTTTTATTTTACTGGAAATTTGGAGAATTGATGCTTAAATTTGTTTTTTTGATCAAAACTCCAAAATTTTGCATTTATTTTTTTAAATTTCAAGTAAAATAAAAATAATTATGCCGATTTGATGTATTTTTAGGTGCTGAACAAGTTTACTTAGTGCATTAAGTTAGAATTAATTAATAAGAATTTGTGAGTTATAAGGTTTTATAAAATTTTATTAATAAAATTCTATAAAAACTTATAACTCACAAATTCTTATTAATTAATTCTAACTTAATGCACTAAGTACACTTATTCAGCACCTAAAAATACATCAAATCGGCATAATTATTTTTATTTTACTTGAAATTTAAAAAAATAAATGCAAAATTTTGGAGTTTTGATCAAAAAAACAAATTTAAGCATCAATTCTCCAAATTTCCAGTAAAATAAAAAAAATTCGGCCGATTTAATGTATTTGTTGGTGCTGAACAATTTTACTTAGTGCATAAAGTTAGAATTAATTAATAAAATTTTGTGAATCATAAGATTTCATATAATTCTATTAATAAAATTCTATAAAATCTTGTGATTCACAAGATTTCACTAATTAATTCTAACTTAATGCACTAAGTAAACTTATTCAGCACCTAAAAATACATTAAATCGGCCAATTGTTTTTTATTTTACATGAAATTTGGAGAATAGATGCTTAAATTTGACTTTTTTGATCAAAAATCCAAAATTCTGCATCTACCCTCTAAATTTCAAGTAAAATAAGATTAATTCTACCGATTTGATGCATTTTTAGGTGCTGAATAAGTTTACTTAGTGCATAAAGTTAGAATTAATTAATAAAATTTTGTGAATTATAAGATTTTATAAAATTTTATTAATAAAATTTTATAAAATCTTATAATTCATGAAATTTTACTAATTAATTCTAAAAACATGCACTAAGTAAACTTGTTCAGCACCAAAAAATACATATAACTATATTCGAACCCGGACCAGTTCGCGAACTTCGAACCGGACCCGGACCGAACTTATATTTGAGTCTGAGTCTGGTCCGAAGTCCGAAATTAGTAAAATTTAGAGTCCGAGTCCGGTTCGATCCCGGACCGAACCCGGACCGGACCGAACCCGAACCGAACCTAGGAGCACTACTAGCAGGGTCGCAGATCTGCATTAATTTTTGATAATTGTTTTTTTTAAAAATCTGCACAGGTCTGCACTATAAAAACTTTCCCGATGCATATTATTTCACTGACAATTACTTTACTAATATAGCATTTTACCAACAAATACTCTCTAACACATTTATTTTACTAACAGTTTGTTTTACTGAAGTTTATTTCACTGACAAGTTTTTTTTCAAAAGCACACCACTAACTTTAGCCCTAATTCTACCTAATTATACTCTGATCCTAACAACAATGACCAGAATTACTTTGTCAATAAAATGAGCTTTGGTGAAATAAACTATTAATAAAATGAACATGTTAGTGAATAATTGTCTGTGAAATGTTATGTTGGTGAAGTAATTGCCAATTATTTGATTGTCACCCATTATGAAAAGGGGATATTATGAACAGAGTGGGTATCTTACAATCTAGTGAACAGAATTGGATAATTTTTATACCATTCGAATCATCTCAGAGAGATGAATTAAATTGTATAAAATTCATCCAATCCTGATTACTAGATCACAAGATACCATTATTTATACAAAATATAAATTTTTGAATAAGCAAGTAAATTTGCAAATTTTTATATAATAAATCTTAATGATATTGGAATCCTGTGATAGGTTTTAATAATTTTGAACTTGTTAGAATTGTTTTACTAAGATGGTCATTTTGATGGTAAAATTATCCAAAACAGACCAGTAGATCAAAAATTATTCACTGTGTTCACAATACCTTCTTTTTTCTAAAATTTAGTTTTTTTTTATTCTATTTTGTGTACTAATTATTTATATCTAAACCTATATATGATAAATAAAGATTATTTACAGCAGTTTATTCTTTATTAAGCATAGTTCAAATAATAAAAATTGTATCAAAATCTATTTGTTTATTAAAAAGTTTTATTAGTAGAAACTTTAACCTGTCCACAATACCCCATCTCCCTTATATAATTATCTGAAATTTTTATTAGTATCTGATACTAAAGAAAATGCTCTTTGTAGAATTTTACCCTTATCAATAAACATGAAAGTTGTTATTAGAGTCAACATCTGTACTAATAATAATATGGCTAATAGAACATTAGGAATCCTTCAACAGATTGTGTATAACCAAAATTCAATTGACACATTATCTTTGCATGAAATAGTATATGTATATGTTATTGTTGAATTAATTTGCAAAGAACCTGGAACTTATAAAGCACTTCCATCTAATCATGTACCTATTTATCCCATCAAACATGCCTGTGTATATTTAATTTGAAGACATTATGGATATAAGATTCACAGAAATTTTTAGCATTTTCAATTACCTTTAACACCTGCATATGCATTTACTGACTTTAAATCCCAAGGATGTACTTCTCAAAAACAATTGATGATATATTAGAAAGCAAATAATAGCATATATACATGTATAATGCTTTCTAGGACACAAAGATTAAGTGATTTGCTAATTTTACAACCATTCAATGAATCAATTTTAAATATGCACCGTTCTTCTGCACTCTCTGCAGAATTAATATGCTTTGAAAAATGCACACAGAGTAATTTTTGTATATCATATCATGTGATTATTGCTTCAACAAACTACCCCAAGAACACCTCCAAAAATTCTACGCAACAAATCAGATTGCAAGATCAGGTGTAACATTACACGATCAGGAAAATTCAAAACAAATGTTCTCATTGTCAAAAATCGCATGTTTCTTGAAAAGTCGCATAAGAAACCATCTTTCATATTCTAACAAAAAAAATTCCTCATCAACTTTTAGCATATACTCTACCTTTTAATTTTGCCCTAACCTTACCCTAACCTTACCCTTAATGTACTCTAACTTAATTTTAAGGCTTATTACTCTTAAATTTGATTGTTTTGATTTCACATTACACCTGATCTCCAATTCTGATTGGTTAATTTTCGGAGGTGTTCTTGGAGTAGTTCTTCAACAGTATAATACATGTATATCTAAATATTTACAATAGTAAACTAGTCTTGGGCTTCTAATTAAAAGTTTTTAGCGCTTAATTTTGCATATATATATGCACTCTCTAACCTAATATTAATACTAGTTCGGACCCTAACACTAACTAATAATCATTTTAATTTTTTTTAAAATATAAGCCTGCGATATCACAACCTGCTAAATTTATCAAAATCCTATAAAGAATATCTAGAAGCCAATTATATTTACAAAATTATATATCAATTACATACTCTAAAATATGATTTTTAATTTAGTAAATTGTTAAACTATATTTAATAAACTTGATATAGTTATTATAGATCTTTTAACTATAGTAAACAAGCAGATAGTGCTTACAATATATAGAAATTACTATAAACATTATGTAATATTTTAGATTCCAGTTCTAAATTTCATCTAATTTATAAACATATATGTCAATACAATTATATAACTACATATCACTCTGGTTATATCGACATCTGGATACTGACATCTGGCTATAACGACACTTTTTAAAATTTTGAACCTATATACTTAATATGAAAATATCTCTGGTTAAACTGACATCTGGATATATCAGACAATTTCTTTATTTTTTTGAGGTGTGATATAACCAGAGTAATGTGTACTAATATATTTATGTATTATAATTAAACATAGTATTGTGTAATACTATTAATGCTTGTATATGTACTACAAAAATCCTAGTGAAGCAATTGAGGTCATTCAAGAAGTGTGTTGTGTTTAAACAGACAATTCCTATAGTTGGATTGCAGGTATAGTAGTTAGTGTGGAACAGTGTTTTGGCCAAAACCTCTCCAAAGTCCAACGTTTCGGCCCTGGAGTTTAGTATCACCCAAACTGAAACTTCTGAAATTGTCAAAACTTCTTAAATTGCTAAAACCTCTGAAATTGCTGTAACCCTGTAAAACCAAAACATTCGAAACTTCTGAAACTGTGAAAGCTGTGTCTAAATTCTGAAACCATGAGAGCTGTGTCTGAAACTTCCAAAACTTAGCAAATAAAAAGAAAAAAACAATCCCTGTCCCGCAAACTTGAAAACCAAAAACAATCCCCAATTCAACAAACCCAAAAAAAAATTTTATCCACAAACTGATACAGTATATATTTTGTAAATGAAAAAACCATGAAATCCAAATTATTCAGAATAAAAATGAGTCAAATGTTATTTTATGCTCACTATTTCACATGATGCAGAATTCTTGTAATTTTATTGGCTATTGCTTTCTGAAGCCAGTTTCAGAAGTTTTGCTTTAGCCTGAAAAACTGGTAAAGCTCACATATTTTTATGCCATAAATTCAAATTTTAAGATCCTACCTATTTCTTTTTTTTTTTTTTTTTTTTTTTTTTTTTAGGTGAGGCCTTGCTCATGTCTTTATTGGGTAATAAGATCCTACCTATTTCTGAAATCACTTTTACCTATTATTTATATGATATTTAGTAGTTATTGGTTTCAAAAATTTTGGAAGTATCTCCAATTTTGGAAGTTTCAGAAGTTTCAGAAGTTTTGCCCATTTTTGGAGGTTTTAGAAGTTTCAGATTTGGGGCTTCTGGCGAAACTAGGTTTCAGAAGTTTTGGCCAGCCAAAATCTGAAAGTTCACCCAAATACTGGCGTGGAATCTTAGAGCGGACTACTTAAATTAGATATCAAAAGTGCACATGTCATGTGGCTATTTGTACTCTCATCCACGTGTAATTTATGATGAGTAAACCAATAAATCCTATGCTCCAAAATGGGCACTTTAAAAAGAAAACACTGTTAATGCTATTAAAAAGCTAGTTTATTTTTGATATATATAAAAAAAAATTATTAGTATTCTTTAGTATTCTTTAATATTCTGTAAATTATATGAAAACGTGTTAGTAATTGGTCATATTGTAATATTTTTAATTAGGTGATTGTTATGATGTCTTTGGGTGTATTGTTAATATAACATTTGGCTAACCTCTATACTCTACAATATTATATAGTATCTGTTATTACTTTAATATAAAGTACTAGTTTCTACTTTGTAACTTTTTTCTTGTTTTAACTACTACTTCTTTCCTTTGTCCAGTAGATTGCATCAAGACTAATAATGTGAAATTGTGCTGGTAATACTATTAATACTACTAATACTATTAATATTAATAGCACTAATATATCTATTATTATAATCATATTAGATATATCATATGCTCCGATTTTTGGAATTGGGCCTTTTTTAGAACCCTAAATTATATATCAGCTGATTATTTTACACCCCAAAAATGGGTTATCAGCTGATCTTTTTTTTTTATTTCGAACTACTTCTGTACTTACAAAACAAAATTTTATATGTTCGGGTGTGTCAAACCAATTTCCCATTCTTAAAACCAATTTGGTTTTTTTTGGAATTCAGTTAAGTAAGAATGGCCTTTATAAAATCATATATAATGTACATTATAAATTAATTTAATTTTTATTTTAATATAGATTTAATATAACAACTAATGATTCGTGTTCTACATATATTTCTGTTGAACCAATAGTTTAACCTATGCTCTAGAACAAGGTTTTGGGTGCAAAATCTGTAGAATAAAGAATAAGATAAATATAGGTCTTAATCATCACTAAAGTATTGTATAAAGCCTTATAGACCATTGCTTTCTACTGGCGATACTATTGGGTGTTGTTTAAATTTTAAAAATCACTGTATTCTATTAAAAATGGTGTAAGCCTAGGTAGGTATTGCCAAATTTTATAGTTTTTGTGTTTGTATTTTGCATATTGCACTATATTGTTTAATATTTTACAATAAATTTCAAGATATTGCATTTAGAAATTTAAAAGGCACCTTATATCCTTGTGTTGGATTAAGATCACAAGGTGGATCTATAGAAGTAAATTTTGGCAGTAGAAAATTTAAATTTGCAGGTAATCTTGAATAATTATAACTATATTTTTGCTTTATTTGTAATTTAATATTGTAATTATTTTAAATAGCAACTACTAGCAATGATACTAGGGATGAATTATTGAAAAATAAGTTGATCGAAGCATTTAATATGTGCATTAATTCAACGAATACATATACACTTGAAGATTTAGAAAATTTGCTGAAAATCAAACAAGATACTGTATTATATACATTGAAACTTTGTTTTTTAATATGGTATTGTGATTTAAGACCTGCTGTTAATAAAAAAGCACCACAATATTACATAAACCTTATGAGAAAATGTCAGAATAAAAATTTAGAGAAATATTCATCTGCAAAAGATCTTTGTGAAATTTCTGAGAAATAGCAAAAGATGAAAGCATTTTATTACAAATTATTACTTGAGAATATTGAAGATTCGTACTATGAGAATTTGTTCAATAGTGGAAGCAAGTTTATTAACATATCAAAAATGATTTTAGTTATCAAGGAAATTTATTTGACTGTTGTTACTGATGATTTTTTTTAAAAAAAGATTTATGTATGCTGCTTTTTTTAGTATTATTGGATTTTATTTTATTTGATTCTTGAATTATATACACATCACTCTGGTTATATCGACATCTGGATATACTGACATCTGGCTATAACGACACTTTTTAAAATTTTGAACCTATATACTTAATATGAAAATATCTCTGGTTAAACTGACATCTGGATATATCAGACAATTTCTTTATTTTTTTGAGGTGTTGATATAACCAGAGTAACGTGTATTATTATAACTTATAAATTTATCACAAATTAATTTGATTTTAACATATCATTATCTATAATGATCGTGTGTTTATTGACCAAGGTTCATGAATATATTGAGGGTGTTTGATTACATTATTTAGAATATATAGGGCTCTGATTAGTGATATAAGCTTTTATTGTAGTTTAAATTATTAAAATAAAAATGATATAACAATTGAAAAATATAATGATGCATAATTGGCTTATATAGTTAATATTGTTGAAGCTAAACTTTATAAACATGTGATAAAACTATTACTGTCAGAAATCTATTATGCATTATCATGTTTTTTTTATTTGTGCTATTTATTATTGTCTAATTCTTAAAACTTTTAATGATATTCTATATCTCAAAGTTCATATTTTCATAACTTTTGTTTGACATCTGTTTAGATCGTGGTTTAAATTCTATATAATATTTTTGAAATTATAATCATCCCATATTTTGTTTCGAGTCTAGCCACCATAATTTAAATTGTTATTAATTGAAGAAAAAATCGAACAACTGTCAATATCGCTAATAAATGTAAGTTGTGTTTGTTGAATTAATTGATTCAATGTCGTGATTGTCACTTGCCCAATTACATTTTAAACCTTAATATTAAAAAATAATAAATATAATATTAATTAAGAGCTTCGACTATTAATAGTTCTTGTTTTGTTGTAAAAAAGAACGTGAAATCTAAACTTTATACTCTAAATCGTTAATTTAAGCTTGCACTTTCTTTGCGTAGCGGACGATATTTGGTCAACATTAGTGGTGGTTAATTACTTTTGTAAAGTATAGCACAAAGATCATAAGTGATTTCTTATAGCACTATCCAAAGTTTGTTTAATACGCTTTGTGGGTTTACAAAAGAGGGGGAGAGCTTCTGGAAAAAGTATTGCACGTTCAAAAACAATATTATGGCTACATGATCTGTCAACTAACTGACGCACCTATTAAATTAATGATATGATTGGATATCAACTGATCGACGCACCCTGTCATGTAACTATAAATTTTGGGGTGCGTCAATGATCTGCAGATATTCCAAAAATCGGAGCATATGTAAAGATATTATTCTAGCTCGGATCAATTTATTGACATTATGAAAAAACACAATGGGAGTAGTGCCATGCTGCGGCTGTAGGTGCCATATTTAACTCCTAATACAAAATACTAAACTCAATGTGCGCACCACAAAGTATTGCATAATGGTCACATGGCGACAAAGAAAGAGAATCGAACACATGTATGATATACCAACGTGATCAAAATGCAACAAATGTGCACATCATTGTAGTACTACACTCTTTTACAATACTTTTTTTTTTCCCCATATCAGTTGAGTGTCGCGAAGCAAGTTGCTGAGCAAGACCACCCACAAGTCAGCAAGCACGTCCGCGAGCAACTCCTTTTCCTTCTTCTCATATTCCCATTCTTTTGTTGCATATACTTTTCTTTTCCTTTACATCTTATATATTCATTTTTACCTTTAATCGTCTTCTTTCTTCCTTTCTTTCCTCTTTCTCCCTTTTTTTTTTTTTTTTT
>QKWP01002581.1:14310-36849 GCA_003550325.1 Gigaspora rosea | reverse complement strand
AACAAAACATTTTTTTTTTTTTTTTTTTTTTTTTTTTTTTTTTTTTTTTTTTTTTTTTTTTTTTTTTTTTTTTTTTTTTTCCGGTATTTTACCACAATATCACTTCAGCATTTCTGTAATTTGAAGTTCATTCTCGAACCCACACCATATTTCCAATTCATTACTCATGTATATAGATCTGTATCTTTACAATTGCTGAATGCTTTTGACATTATTAAAGAGAAAATTCTGCTGTTCCTTGAACTTTCAGACTTCTGAAGACCTATATTTGTTAGAATAATAGCAAGAATTAGAAAGTTTTTCATAAATTTTTACCGTCCTTTTGAACGTATGTAAAATTTAGTCCATATTTTGTGTCCATATTTTTTGTTATGTCTGTTTAGGTTAAATGAGGCACCCACGAAAGAGCCAGACAAAGTCAGGCAGCGAAGAAAAAAGCACTTATCGTTCCAAAAATACCTTATCAACCTTTTATATTCCATCTATTTCCATCCAATTCCCATCCAATTCCCTAACTAACCATAAATAGTAATTCCATAATGGCTTTGTTACCTGTGAAGATCCTCGCGATAATAACCTTAGCATGACTTTCGTCATGCTTCAGGTTAATATTGTTAATAGAAATAATAGCTATAACTCTAGTTAAATCATGTATAAACATCCTTCAATTCCTCACTAGGATCGAAAGCTAAACAACTCAATATTGTTCACCGCCTATTTGACCTAATTCTTGAATAATACTCAGGGGTGTAGCTATATTTAATTTATTACTATAATATGATATATCCCCACATATTGTACTCGATTTCTTACACAGTATGCGCAGGCACTATTCAATTTATAAAATAATGTTCTTGAATAAGACTCGGGTATTGTATGCAGTGCAATACAGTAATATAATCATTTTGTAACTATAAAGATATATAATTTTATTTGGTAAAAAAAAAAAAAAGTATATTAAGTTTCTGACTATATCAAAAGTAACAACTAGATATAAAGATATATAATTTTATTTGGTAAAAAAAAAAAAAGTATATTAAGTTTCTGACTGCTATATCAAAGTAACAACTAGATATTAAGATCTATCTATATTTTTATTTGATTTTTGATTAAATTTATAAAATTTATTGTTACATGGGTTAAAAACCGCAGTAAATCTGTGACAAGCCTAGACGTAATGAATAAATTTAAATATATCAAGCTTCATATTGATTGTGGTAGCGGTAGTAGCTGCATATTTTGTAGAGATAGCAGTGGTAGCTTCGTACTTGGTTCAGTTACTAGAAATAAATATAAATAATCATTAATTAGTACAAAGTTGAGGAAGATATAAAAATAAATATTAAGAATATGGTGCTAAACAAAGTCATTAGCAAAGACAGTAAGAGTTATAAATTTTTTGGATATTTGCTAAAACGGGAATTCAATGTATTAATCTATGCTAAAAATAGTACTTGAGTTACCAATTATTCAAAGAATTATTTAAGCTATTTAAGCTTTAGCATTATTAGTATTAGATTGATCAATTTTTATATAACAACAAGATCAATAAAATTATCCAGTGATTCGGTAATGATTTTGTAAAAAGAAAAATCTACACATAAAGCTTAAACTTTATGCTTGGTCCAATATTTAAAAATTATTTTATAATAGTTGTAAATAAATTTAATAAAGGTTTTGCTTACCAGCTAATATTCAACAGAAACATTTGTTAAAATATATATTATTAAATATAAAAAAAAAATGCATCTTAAGTCAAGCTTATCCTTACCATCTAATCGGTTAATAAAGATATTTGTTAAAATATTTATTGATAAATATAAAAATGCATAATTTAAATTCTAGTTATGGATAATAGTTTTAGAGATAATTAAATAGAACTTATACTTACTTGCTCCTAATTTAGTTGATATATTTAATTAAATATATATTATTAGATATAAGGATATATTATTTAAAAACTATCAAATAAAATTATTTTTAGAAATAAAATCATAAAGCTGTACTTACACGCTAGTAATTTAATAAAAGAAATACACATTATAAGATCGTAAATAGTATATAATTTAAAAATTATCAAAATTATAAATAAAAAAAATAAAGTCTGTATTTACCCGCTAAAAATTTGGTAGGCATTTATTAAAATATATATTGTTAGTATAAAAATACATAGTTTAAAATTAATAATTTTAAAATAAAAAATAAAAATTTTATAATTACCAGCTAGTAATTTAATAGAAGTATTTTCAAATTGTTCATCATTAGATACAAAGATCCATATTTTAAACATTTAATAATAATTTATAAATAAATATAACAAACAAGATTTACCAAGAAGTACTTTTAAAAAAATGTATGTTAAAATACATATTATTATATTAGTAAGATGTATAAGCAGAAATTATAAATAAACCAAAAATAATTATATAAGGGTTATACTTACGTTCCGTTAGTTCTAATAAAAATATATTATAAAGTTATAAATAATATAATTTAAAACTTAACCAAATAACAATTTTAAAAGCAATTATAATAAAGCTCATACATACCCGCTAATAATTTAACCAAGTATTTGATAATATATATATTGTTAAATATAAAAGTCATGGTTTAAAAATTAAAAATAAAGTTTAAACTTATCCAAAATAACAATTTTAAAAACAAATATAATAAAAGCTTTTACGTACGGGCTAATAATTTATCAAGTATTTGATAAAATATATATATTATTATTAAATATAAAAGTCATGGTTAAAATTAAAATTAAATTTCATAACGTTTGTATTTACCAGCTAATAATTAACAGAAATATTTATTAAAATATATAATATTAGATCATTATTTAAAACAATCAATTAGATTATGCTTACCATCTAATATTTCAATACGTTTTAAAATATTTATTAATTAAATAAATTTTAAACTTGTTATTAAATAATAGTTTTAGAGATAATTAAAATAAAGTTTATATATACTTACACGCCACTAATTTAACAAAAACATATGTTAACATATTATTACTGAGGTTCATAAATTATCAAATAATAATTTAAAAATAAATATAATCAAGCTGTACTTACTCACTAATAAATCAATAAAAGAAATAAATTAAAGTTATGTACACTATATAATTTTATAATAAAGCTTATACTTACTAGCTAATAATTTAACAAAAAAGAATTTGTTAAAATATATATATAGTTAGATACAAAAATACTATATTAAAAATTAATTTCGAACTAATTATAATAAAACTTATAATTACCAACTAATAATTTAAAAAAGTATTTGCAAATTGTTTATAATTAGATAAAAAATTCATCTTTTTAAACATTATTAAATACTTTAATTATTTATAAATAAGTATATTCAGCAATATTTACCAACTAATAATTTAAAAAAAAGGTCATTTAATATATATTAATTAAATAAAATAAACGATTTGAAACTTGTTGTTAATAATTTTAAAAACAATTTTAGAAACAATTAAAATAAAGTTTAACTTACGTGCTAATAATTTTAACAAAAGTGATTGGTAAAATATATATCATTAGATTTAAGGCATACGATTTTAAGACTCTTTAAATAATAATTTTGAGAGTAATTAAAATAAGGCCTATACATACTGACTAATAATCCGTAAAAAAAGGAAAATGTAAGATTACAAATACTATAATTAAATTTACTAATAATAATTCTAAAAATTATTAAATAAAACTTATACTCACGTGCTAATATTTTTAACAAAAAGTATTTGTTAAGTATAGTATTATTAGATATTATGATGCATAAATAATAATTATAAATAAAATAACAAATAATTATATAAAGATTATATTTACGAACTAATAGTTCAATAAAAAAATATTTTTTATATGGTTATAAATAGTAACTTATAATTAAACATTTATAAATAAACAATTTAAAAATTTAATAAAGCTTAAACATACGGGCTTATGATTTAACAAAGTATTTGATAAAAATATATCGTTAGATATGATATAAAAATTTATGCCTTAAAAATTAAAATTAATTTTAGCAATGTTATAATAAAGTTTATGCTTACCAGCTAATAATTAATAAAAAATATTTATTAAAAAAATATACAATTAGATAGTTATTTGGATTTATAATCAAACTATTGCTTACCATCTAATAATTTAATAAAGAAATATATTAAGATATTTGTTATTAGATATAAAAATATAAATATTAGTTTTTGAAAGAATTAAAATAAAGCCTATATTTACTTGTTACTAATTTAACAAAACCATTTGTTAATATATTATTAGACATAAAGCGCATTAATTTATAAATTATCAAATAATAATTTTAGAGATAAAAATAATAAAGTTGTACTTACGTTCTAATAATTTGATAAAAGAAAATATACATTATAAAATTATAAATTAAATTTAAAATTATAAAAGCAATAATTTTAGAAACAAATAAAATTAAAGCTTGTATTTACCCTCTAATAATTTAACAAATGCAATTGTTTAAATATATATTGTTTGATATAAAAATGTGTGATTTAAAACAATTATTAAATAATAATTTTAGAGATAATTAAAATAAAGCCTATCTGCTATATTTACCCACTAATATTTCACAGAAATATTTGGCAAAATATATATTATTAGATATAATAATGCATTATTAAAAATTATCAAATAATAATTTTAGGAATAAAAATAATAAAGTTGAACTTACGTTCTAATAATATAATAAACGAAAATATATATTATAAGATTATAAATAATACATAATTTAAAAATTATCAAAACTAATTTCAGAAACAAATAAAATAAAGTTTGTATTTACCCGCTGATAATTAATAAAAGATTAAATATGTATTTGTAGATGTAAAATCGTAGTTAAAAAATCGATAAATAATAATTTTTATAAAGCTTATAATTACCAGCTAAAATTTAATAGTGGCCAATATATTAAAATGTTTATTATTAGGTAAAAGGTTCATATTTTAAACATTAACAAATAATAATTAATAAATATTATAATAAATCTTATGATTACCAACTAATAGTTAAGTTAAACAGACGTTAAAATATTTATCATTAGATATAAGATGCATAAATTGTTTATTAAATAATAGTATTCGAAATAATTAAAATAAAGCTTATACTTACAAACTAATAATTTTAACATAGTATTTTTAAAATATTTTTTATTGTTAGATATAAAGGTACGATTTAAAACACTTTAGTTGATAATTAACAGTAATTAAAATATTTATACTTGCCCACTAATAATTTTAATAAATTATTTGTTAAAATATATATCGTTAGGCATAAAGGCGCATAATTTAAAACTCTTTAAATGATAATTAAGAGTAGTTAAAATAAATCGTAAACTTACCCACTAATAATTTTAATAAGCATTTATAAATTAGATACATATAAAGATATATAATTTAAGAATTGCTAAATAATACTTTTATATACAAATATAACTAAACATAATAAAGCCTATACTTACGATCTAATGATTTGATAAAAGAAAAATATCAGATTGTGAATGGCCCAATATAAAAACTCAATAATAATTTTAAAATGATTAAATACTTACGTTTTGCTAATAGTTTAATAATAATAATTATTAAGATATTGTTAGAAATAAAACGCGTGCTTTAAAAATTAGTTAATAATAAAGTTATGCCTACCATCTAATCATTTAAGAGACAAGATATAAAGATACATAATTTAAAACTTATTAAATAACAGCTTTAGAAATAATAAGAATAAAGTTTATATTTACGGACTAATAATTTAACAGAGCATTTAATAAAATATTTATTGTTATATGTAAAATTCATGATTTAAAAATTATCAAATGATAGCTTTAGAGATTATTGAGTAAAATTTATACTTACTCACTAATAATTTAACAGGGCATTTAATAAAATATATATTATTATATATATACAGTAATTCATGATTTAAAAATTATCAAATAATAACTTTAGAAATAATTAGAATAAAGTTTATACTTACTTTCTAATAATTTAACAGAAGCATTTAATAAATTATATAAATAAAGTTTGTGATTTAAAATTATCAAATAATAAAAATTTATATTTACAGGTTGCTAATAATTTAACAAAAATTAAATAAATATAAAGACGCATGATGTAAAAATAATCTAATAATAATAATTTTGAGAGATAATTTGAATAAAGTTAATACTTACTGTCTAATAATTTAATGGAAGCATTTAATAAATATTTATTGTCATATATAAAATTCGTGAATTAAATATTATCAAATAATAAAATTTATATTTACGGGTCGCTAATAATTTAACAGAAACATTTTGTTAAAGTATATATAATTAAATAAATATAAAGACGCATGATATAAAAATTTCCAAATAATAATTTTAAGATTAATTGTAGTAAAAGTTACGCTTACCAACTAATAAATTAACAGATGCATTTATTAAAAAATTTATCATTAAATGATAGTTTTAGAAAAAAAAAGATATTAAAATAAAGCTTATCAGAAAATGTATTGAATATATCATTAAATATGATTTAAAAATTTTTAAATGATAGTTTTAAAATCAATTACGTTTCTTGCCGTTCCATTAATTCAAAAGGCGAGGCAAGTGGTGAGCAAGTTGTCAAGCAGACATTCAGAATAACAAAGACCAAAACAAAATTTAATTTCATTGCGATAATAAATATCAAATCAGTGAATTATAAAAAATGAAACAAGAAATTATCAATAATAATGGGTGATTTGACAGGTCATAAAATGTCTTTATATACCTAATTTCTTAGATGCAATTAGGGTGAGATGCACCGGTTATGACACGATTCCACGAAAATTATTTCCCCATAGATCACTTATCGACATCACGCAGAGTTACAATCTGCTAAAAATGTATAGCCGCAACTAATCAAGTGTGAATTTACTAATTACTCTACAAATTTCACTATTGGAGTACTCAAAATTGGTTAATTACATAGATACTCCGATATGGGAATAATTAGTAGAACAAATTAGAAGTGTAGGAGAAATTAGTAAACTCATCAAATGCTAACCCTAACCTTATGTGATGTCGAGTAAGTGATCTTTAAGGACTAACTTTCGGGAATTGTGCAACAACCGATACATCTACTTCATCAAATTAAATAATTTTAATTACATTTAATCACTTTGAATGTTCTCCCCACACTTCAATATCGGAGTATCCAAAATTGATTAATAGCATAAATATTCCAATATGTGAAACATTAGTATAACCAACAGAAGTGTGGGAAATTAGTATACCCATCAAATGTATCACTTTCCAGGATTCTCGGAAAAGGGGGGAGGGGGAAATGAAACGAACATATAAAATGAACAACCGATTTTTAAAGTAGTAAATCTATTATAACGAATTGACTTCAATTTAAATTTAGTCTAGGGATACTAGTTGAGTTGCTAATTAGATCAGATAAATTTGATTCAGTAGTTAACATTGCATTCCTCTTATGAACGTGAGGGACAAAAAATAAATTAATAAATAAATAATTATATAATACGTTCATCCGGTAAAAGATGTTTCGTACGTACAATTTTTACAGCCAATCCAGTGATCGGATCTACATCATTTTTAGTATTGAATGCAGCGATAACAGATCAGGAATTTTGGGATTTACTAATTCCCCCAAGTTCCTATTGACCGAATGAAAACCCAATTTCATATTGGCTGAATCCAAAGTTTGTCTCTCATTGAATGAATGAAATAAATCATTGATCGGATGGCTTAAAAATTAATGTAAAAAAAGTATCGATTCGAATAATTGGTTTGTAATTGTTATTTCCGTAAAAGTTCCATGTTTATTTAATATTTCTTCTTATTCATTAGTACTAGTTCACAATCGAATAAAAAAAAACCGACTTTTAAACTCTTTTTTCGGCAGTTTTTCTTGAATTATTTCATCGCAAATCGAATTAGACATAAAGAGAACATATTATATTCCATGTTATTTGCTGAATAATGACGTATTTTACCTTACCTACCAACTAAGCTATTTTACTCTATTCCATACAACTTGTGCTATACCCGAAGCTGTTACACATAAGTACTGCTCTCCCAATTCCGGGCGTAACACACACAAGATAATCCTTATCCATACAGATTTATTTACACATTGAACAATTTGATTAGTTGGATTACGGATTGAATGGATTGAAAGGATTTGAACGGATCGAGTAGATTAAAATGGATTAAACAGAAAATCTACCCAACCCTTTCTAATTGAAAGGATTTAACATATTGAACGAATAATCTGCGATCCGCATATTTGAAAGGATTAAACAAAAAATATCCGATTATACAAAAATCTGGATTTCAGACTAATCACATAAAGTTAGGGCCAATATTGGTACAGTATATATTTTTTAACAAGCTATCCCTTGGAATGTATTTGCGCCCATAATTGATAAGATGTTCATATATAAGCTACCAAAAGTAGATATAGTTGTACGCATATACTGCAAAGAGCTTTAATTAATTAGATCTAGGGTAGTATGCACGAGTATTATTAGAAATCTAAATTTAATCTGATCTAACCCCAACTGGTCCTATTCTGTCTTGGCCTGTGGTCTAATGGATTTTTTAAAAGATCGACTGTTGTATCTAAAATAGCTCCCTATCTAAAGTAGCGTCTGACTAAAATTAAGCCCCTGAAATTAGATCTTCGTGTATGCATTAAGTCGTATTTTTAGTTAGGGCGCTACTTTAGATATACGTATAAAGTAGCTATTTTGGATAGGGGCTATTTTTAAATCAATAATGAGTCTATAAAAGGAATTCATAATTTGGATTCTTAAAACTGGTAATATATCATTTAAAGTTTAGAAAATCATCATCTTTTTTCTTTTTGAATCTTTAGATATGTCTATTAATCAGAAGTAGCTTGCAGTATGTTCATTTAAAATACTTCACATGATTCTCATTATTATGGGCTCAGTACGCCTCACCCAAAAAGCCTCCAAAAAATTCTTAGCACCCGAAACTAATCAATAAGCATTAGTGATACGGGCCGACCCGACTTCGGAAATTAATCGGCCCGGTCGACCGGGCCGATCATATTAAAAAATTTTCAGCCAGCAAAAAAAGTAGTCTTATAATTTGATATTCTCAATATGAAAATAGTCAGAATTACATCACGATGCTTGTGCAAGATTTCAATTGCTAAAAAATTACACGGAGATGCATTTAATTAGTCGATATAATCATAAGCACACATACATATGGGCCCTCAAAAGTAGAAACCAAACAATTTGGCAGATAACGGGTTTTGAGAAAATCGACAAAAACTATAGATCAAAACAATCTAATAATAGCATATTCATGATTAACAAACCTGTTTAAACAGGATTATTACATCTGTAGACCTGTAGCTTGCTTCTAAAATCTCAGTAAAGCTATAGCGTCAAAAGATTTTAACCGTCGTATCACAAAAATTTATTAAGTGATTAGACTTTCATTATTAAGTAAAAAAGTTTGGTCTTTAAATTTTACACCTGATCAATCAAACAGGTTAATTTTTTCAAAAAATTGTCAAATTGTCTGGTTTCTACTTTTGAGGGCCCATATAATGTTACATAAATTACAAATAGTAGGAAGACTGCATGTGATGCATATATATAGTGGATCTACTATATGCGAATAGGAGGAAGCGGTTATAAGAGGGCCCGATGGGTTCTCTTATGGCCGGTGATCTACCGGGTTATTTTCTCATAGTTGGAAATAAAAGTGATAAGTATGACGGTGGTTTACTCACTTATAATGGATAATCAGTGTTTTAATCAGCGAGCAGTCAGAACTCCAATTGACTAGTTGAATTTATAAATATCGACTAGAAAAGTCGACTATTCGATTTTAGTTGGATAGATAGTTATCGACTGCAAGCACTAACTTGAGAATGTTCTACGCGTGATTTAACTAATAATTGTAAGTTATACAATGAAATTCTATCAGACGAAAAAAATTAACTAATTTTACCGGCTGGGCTGACCTGCAGGAATGTGGGTCAAGGGCCGACCCGCCTGCCCGCCCGCCCTATAAGAAAAGTGGTCCGGGATCGCACGGAAAAACAGTGTATAGGCACGTGGTCGAGTGGCACGTGCTATGGGTCGGGTTTGCACGTGCATGTTCGAGTAGGCACGGGAATCGGCGGACCGTGTTGATCCGTATACACGTGCCAATTTAACATGAAATCACGTAAATCGTCCGTGCCTTTTGTAGCAGTTTACTAAGCCAATTGACACGTGCGATGGCACGTGAGTGGAACGGGTAAGTAAATATAAATTTATGGTCCACTTTCCAATAGACATTATATTAGAAGAGGACCGGATAATAGCTGAAGTATGTACATATCTGGAGGCTAAAGAACTGCAAATGTGTAAAATCTTGCAAGGAATCTTTTTCCTTAAGATACCAGAGCAGGCTTGCTTGCGAGTTTTTGAGATATTGCAACTTTTTTTAAAAAAAATTCGTTTGTGATCCTTCGTTCTTGTAGTACTCTGTGAAACGAGCCAGCACGTGTCATTTTTAACACGTGCCATTCCGTATAATTTGACGTGCCATCACGTACAACGTGCATATGCGTGCCACCGAATACGTGCCATTCCGTGTGACGTAATATAACGTGCCACCCCATTACCGTAGTATCCGTGTCATTTTTAATCGTGCCATTCCGTAAAACGTGCCTATACGTGCCACACGGTCCGTACCATCCCGTGCATACACTGATTTCCCGTACCATACCCCGAACCACTTTTCTTATAGGGCCGGCTGATGGGCCGAGGTCAGCCCGTATCACTAGTTCATTCAATAAAATTATGAATGCATGCTGAATCAGCATGCATTGATAATTTTATTGAATGAACTTGCTACTAAAAAGCCAATAAATCGTTCTTGTTCAAGATCAAATAATAGATGTCATAGTTCATTTTATTATCAAATTGTTATTTTAATTCGTATAGATACAAGAAATAATGTAACTAAAAGGATTGCTTCAGAAATATCATTTAATTTAAATACTATGATTATTCACAAGAATATAACTACCTTCTCTTCCGGTATTACAAATAATTTAGACCAAGTGTATGGATGATTTAAACTTATACATTAGTTAATTATTTCGTTTAAAAATGCTTCCAAATTGAATTTCATGTATAGAACGAGTGGAATTACAACAAAGTACAAAATAACGACAATCATCGGGATTATAATATTTTGTTTGTTGTTCCCTATACTAATTTATAAAGTAAATTTATTTTAACAATATTCTTTTGGAAATTTTTATGACGAATATTTCTGTATTTATAAAAATTTTTATTTAAAAAGATGAAATCAAAAAAATTTGAGACACTAAGTTCTGTAATCTTAAAAGTTGGATTAATTATCCTTAATTTTATTCTTTCGATTCTTTTTGTAGTTCAAGATTTTAATAATGTATCGGAAGTTTTCATGAAAAGATATATTTTTACAAAGTGAATTCATTATTATTATTATTATTATTATTATTAAATTCATACTGATCTATTGTCACCTTTATTAATTGAAGCGTAATTATTCTGTGTGTTCCATTATTCATAAACTTTATATCACAATTTATACTACTTATTAAGGAATTAAAAATCTCTTTATTTGTTTAAATTTTAATGAATTGGTCTTGAAATACCGAGGCTTAGTAATTATACAGATTGTTTGTGCAGCTACTGATTATAAATATTTGACAATTTTGAAAGACATGCCTATATTTACTAAGAAATTATACCATTGCGAGAAAATCGACATACTTAATATGCTTGAACATATACCAGGAACAGAGTTTCCGTAAGTGAAAACGGAGAGCATGGTTTACCAAAATGTTCAAGGATGTTCGTCTCAAAATCTTGCATTTGGTTGGTTGCCACAGTTGGCTATGATTTCTAAATATGCAAACTCGGATAATATCGGGTTTGCTTTTAATTGAAGAAGCCATTTAAAGTGTTACCATTGTGACTAAGGCCGTTTGAAGTTAATTTTTGGTTAACATCACCCCCCAGCTAAAGTCTCCCCCACCTCCTCCCGAAAACGAACAGCCAATCAAAACGCTGGATGACTCTCACCTGATTTATATCAACCAATGAAATTTGCCCATCTTTTTCATTTTTTATATGTTCGTTTCATATGTTCGTTTCATTTTACCCCCCCCCGAGAGTCCTGGAAAAGTGATGCTAACCAAAGAATCAACTTCAAACGGCCTAAATAGCGGTAAATTTTAGTTACTTAGCCGCTTGTGTGTCAACATTTTTGCATTAATGATTGGTGTTATGAAGCGTAAACGTGATGTCACGTTTTGCGACGTTTCTATTGTAACGGTTGAGTTGGGAGAGCGGTAAAACAATGTGCCAATTTAAAGCTCCAACCGATTACGGGATGAGAGGATAATTAGATGAAGGCGGTAGATACGTAAAAGTATCGGTGATTCGGGTTATTGATCGAAGGGAATCGAGGTAAGAGGATTTGTACGAAGTTCAATTAGGGTCGAAATCACGTGAACAAGTTTAAAAGATTTACCAAACTCGTTACGCAGAATTCGAGTTATAATAAGCTAATACGAAGTTGCAAGTCAATTCAGTCCGTCGAATTAAGTCTCACAAGGTTTATAAAGGTTAAAGTCGAATTCAAAAGATAAGGGTTTTACTTTTATTATTATTGCATTTTAAATTGAATGTCAAAACTCATTATTGCTTTATTAATTTTTTAGAGGTCTTATATACATTTCAATTGTCTACAGCATCTTCATGTTAATAATTTTAATAATTTATCATCCATGCAGAAAATTTAGTGTTTAAACTATAAATTCAGTGTCAGCACTATAATTTTAGTGTCAGCATGAAATTAAATGCACTGTGCTTTCCTCACCACATGAAATTCCTTTTTTTGTATAACTAATTATTTCAGTGCAAAGAATTTTTAATTTTACTTATTTTGGGTTTACTATCAAATCCTAGTGCATGATGATATACAAATAAGAAAAATAAAAAATATAGAATAATCCCCATATCTTTTGCTTTCTGGTAATAATCAAATGCCTTATTTTTTGTTCTTTGTTCGTTTTCAATACTAAAAGTTTTTTCAGCAGATTTCATTCAATAATTTTTGTGGTAGTTATTTTTGAGGCCTTTGTGGCCTTTTGCTTCAGAGCATCCAACTTCATTAAAGTTTAAATCCAAATCAAACTTTACTTTTTCATCCTTAACTAATTTAGTAATATCATGATAAAAGTGAATGCTTTATTGTTCTCTACTATTTTATTCCAGCAACTTTAACACTAAGTGGTTCAGCAGGGTTTTCATTTTTAATCAGATCGATATGAATACTAGGACCATTTAGGTAAGAATTTATTTCTTCCAGCTTTTCATCTTTATTCTACTTGACTGTTTTTCTAAAGTGGATTACTCTTTTTATCAACAAATCGCAGGCCCACTAGGACCCCGAAATTTACATAGATAGGTTAGGTCAGAGAATGCGTTGCTATCATAGACAAATTAAATGAAGTAAGATTTAAATATGCGTATTATTTTAAAAAATTAAATGAAGTAAGATTTAAATATGCATATTATTTTAAAAAATTATTAAAAAGGTTAGATTTTTAAATTGCGTATTTGTATATCAAAATTCTATATGTAAAAGTTTAATTTGTGCATTTTTAGTATAAATTTGGTCTAAAAATAAGCTACCCCTTTGTTTTGATTTTATTTTAAACCAAGACAATAATAAAATTGAGTACATGCATGTGTGGTATTTTAAAATAAAAATCGATCTTTCAAAAAAAACAAAAATAAATAAATAAATAAATAAACAAATCTCTAAAAAGTAAATTTATACAATAAATAAATTTATTGTATTACTGTATATTCCCGAAAAATAAGCTACCTTTTTGGCTAATTTTGAACACAATAATCAGTGGTAACTTATAAACTGATTTTTAGTTAATCGATTATAATCGCTACATAGTAAGGTCTAACTTTTACTAAGCAAATCAATTAAAGTCACATAAGTAACCTTATTCAGAAGATCAAAATACGTATACCCTAAAATTTTCATATAAATCGGATAACTATTTATTATTTGACTTATAATTTTTATGCTCAATGTATAAAAAAAAATTTTTTTGTTGAATGTAAAATTAAAAGTCAAATAATAAAAGTTATCCGATTTATAAGAAAATTTCAGGGTATGCGTATTTTGATCTGTGAAAATGTTTACTTATGCAACTTTAATTGATTTACTTAGTAAAATTTAGACTTTACTATATAGCAACTATCATTGATCATGGGGTAGCTTATTTTCAAAACTAAAAATTTTATCTTTTGGTGTGACAAAGGGGTATAAAGGCGTTTTTACGTTTTTGGATTAAAATAAGAGGTACGGTATATAGCATATGTACATACATACTAGGCTCTAGCATGTGCAAAGAGCCTTAGTACGTATTTACAAAACCTGTTTGAATTTTAATATGCAAGTTTATATATGTGAGAATTTTTTTTTAAAAAAATAATAAGCTACTACTAAAAAATTATAATTTTATATATCACTATAGCTTATATAAAAGTTTATACTATCATTAATAAGGTTAGAATTTTATTTGCATATTTTTTTAATTTTTTTATTGTAAGGGATAAAGTTTGCAGACTGATATTATAAAAAAGTTAAGCGTACAGCAATTAATAAAAAATTTAAAAGTCACCTTACCTATTTATATATATTTTGGGGACCTGGCCCACTTTAAAGCTTTTTCTTCAAGAGGTACTGCTAACCTGTATTTGTTATTCATTTCATTTTTTCATTATCATCTTTAACTAATATTTTATGGGCACTTTTCTTGAATCTTTTTATCTACAGCTTTCTCTTTTTAATCCAACTTCATTTCTGACTCTTGATACTCTCTTGAGACTTCCTTTTCAATTTCCATATGATTTTTGAATCTGGGTTTAATTATTCCAATTATGTGATTAGTTTCTATAGCTTTAATAGATCTTTGAGCATACAGTAAGACTTGACTTCCAAAAACTTTCTCTACTAATTTTGTATTTTCATTGTGGACTTCTGCTTTATTAGCATTATTCAATTTCTTTTTATATGATCCATTTCTATTCTTTTCAGTTTTTCTTGATTCTTGTAGTCAGCTTTTTCAACTCTAATTTCTTTATCTTTATTTCATGCAATAGCAATTAAATCCATAAAATTATATCTGACAATATTACTCATATCAAAAGAATTTTGAAACAATTGAATACTTCAGGTTCATCTATATTGACTATGATTCTTTTATTTATAATTTTTTTAACTTTACTTTTTTTTCAGAATATGGCACAATCTGACTGGGTTTGTTAGCAGTTTTGATCTCTGCAAATTTTGACAATATATAAATATCTTATTTCCATCCTTTTTTACTACTAACATTTGACAGTTCTTGGATATCTTCTTTTTTTATTTCAACCAAGGGTTTTTTCACAAAGTAGTTGTTGATTAGTGCTAAAACAAAGTCAAATTCTGACTTAGGTAATTTGCTATCCAGGGTTGGGCAATCTATATATCCAGTGCTTTTTTACTGGACATTGGACATTTCCAAATCATCCAGTATATGTCCAGTGTGTCCAGTGTATCCAATATAATTTTAGTTTTATTATATATTAAAATATACTATATACAGTAGAGATCCAATTCAGTTAATGTTTATCCAGATTTGAATTTATTCAGATATCTATTTACTATCTAAAATCTGGATAATTATCCAAATATTTGTTGGATTATTTGGATATTGATGTAAATGGATATCCAAATAAATCAGATATGGATAAGCAGATGATGGTTTATTCAGATTAGATAATTTTATTACACAAAAATCTAAAGAATTATTCCTTTTCAAACTAATTAATTACTCTATGCATAAATGATTATATATTTGCAATTACATATTGATAATTAATTATTATTCTCAATAAATTAAATTAACAAGATAGAATAACAATATTTATAGATTTAATAAATTATATTGATCTTATCAATTAATAAATTATATTGCATAAAGATATAAAAATAATAACTTATTTTAAAGATATTAATTAAAATTTTTCTATAAGGTCTCCTCCAACCTATTCTAGCTAGTTAATTAATTTGAAACAATTAATCATAGCACATATAGATAATAGGGAGTATAATGTCACATTGGGTGCCTACAGTAACACAAATGTAGTTTTGAAATCTTTAAATGTAAATGTATTATTCATATTACTTAAATAAAGTTTCAACTATAATAAAAAAAAAATTTTTCTATACTAATAAAGAAATGCACAAAAAAACCTCATATTAAATAGCATAATTCAAATATCACTTAAACTATTATTCGAATACTAACAACTTTTAAATTTTATTAGTACAAAATAAATAAAGCAAGTACTATAATACTATATTCTAAAAATTAGAAACATAATAAAAAATTATTTAATATTAGTTATTTAATTTTTTTTAGTCAAAATTTTAATTAAAAATTTTTTATTATCCAGTACTTATTTTTCTTAACAATTTGGATACTGGACACTGGACAGATTTCTGATTGTCTGATTGTCTAGTTGACCAACCCTGTTACTATCTGTATTGTTAACAATACTTTATGTTTAATAGCTATTTTATTTAAATACTCCAAAGGTACAGGTTTCATATTGCTTTAGTTCAACTGGTTTTTGATAATATATAGATACCTTATATTCTTTATTTTTATTTTTAGCTTTTCGACTCCTTTGTGATTCTGGTATAAATTGTCAAGAGCTTCTAGGTATCTGTCAATAAAATAGTCCAACTCATTTTTTGAAATACACTTCTGGCTTAATATTGAATCATTGGATCTTTCAGAGCTATACAGATACTAAGATCTTATCAATAGTTATTCTTTTCTTTTAAGTCCTACTGGATAAATTTCACACAGTTTATCTTCATATATGAAGGAAGTTATAACTTCTTCTGCACCTTTCTTTTCTTGTTTCTAATTATATTTTTTAATACTTTTAATGTAAACTCTAGAGCTTCAGTAAGCTGCTCATCATGAAGGACTTTAGATAAATGCTAGTTTAATATTTCTTGAAACTTTTCAATTTGTTTTGTAGTAAGGATTTTTATGATTGTAGTACACTTTTCGTTTAAGTGCTTTACATCAGGGTACTCAAGAACTAAGTACTTCTTTCTTTAGTATTGAGGGTATAAAGGTTCTTTGAATATCATTTTTGAATTCACCTAACTGGAATTAGTTGTAAATATATCTCTTCTTCTGCTTCATCAAATTCTCTACTATATTGGTAGAAGATTTAAAAATATCATAGTTGCAAATGCTAGAAATGGGTAAGAGGAGCTGTAAAAGAGATTTTCTAGTCTTGATAGTTTCAGCCTTGAATATTTTGTCTTCAAAGTTAATATAGTTTAGATCAACTTTGAATGGATTCAGCAAGTAATTGTTAAAGGAGACATAGAATAGGAAATAACATGTGATTTTCACAACTTTTAGATAAGTTTTATAACTATTACAGTTTTTATTTTTTTACACAAAAGATTAATGCTGAATATTTTATTTGAAGAAGGACAGGTAATTTTATTCCATCCTACACAATAGGCTCATCAGCAAAAAAATATGTGTAAACTTCCATAAGTTTTTATACAAGGATAAACTTACGAAAAATTTATGATTAGTTCAGAGTATTACGTAGGGGTAATAATTACAAAAGTTTACGCTAAGTAACTTCAGAGTATTACGAAAGTGTAATAATTACGAACATTTACGGCATAGTAAATTTGAAATATAGTGAAGCATAATTAGTCGAAAACTAATGAAAAAATGCATAAAACTATAAGGTATTACGAACAAAAAACTTGCGAAAACTGGGATTATTTCGCAATATTTTGCATATTTTCGCAAATTTTCAAAATTTTTTAAAAATAAATAAATGATATATATATTCACATAATTATACTTTTTACAGATTTTTCGTAATATTTCACAAGTTTACACAATTTAATATAAAATTTTATATTTATTTATTTATTATTCCTATACATTATATTTTACATTTATTAAATATACATTTTAATTAATATTACATATTTTATTATATTACATTATTATACTGTATTATTTTTACATTATTACAAAATTTTAAACTACTTTAACACTTTGTCGCATCTAATTCTATTACTATATACAAAAAACTAGCCCTACACATTTATTATTGCTCACCCCACAGTTAGCTATTATCTTCGCTTCTTTGTTTTCTATAGTTCTTGAAAGTGTCAGAAGTCATAGTTGGCATATGCAAGGTTTCGAAAAGTTGTTTGTTTTTTTCACAAAGTGCTGAAATAAAATAAATTAATAAAAAAATTTAAAAATAACCCAAAAAAAAACAAAACAAAAAACACAAAACAAAAAAATAAATGAAGCGAAACCTTGCAAGAACTTGCAAGAACTTGCAAAAACTTGCAAAAACTTGCACCCATTTCTCTAAAAAAGTGTTCTTGAAAATTTAGAAATTGCTAAGGGTGTGTTCTTGAAAGTGTCAGAAGTCGTAGTTGGCATGCACAATGTTTCGAAAAGGTTTGTTTTTCTCGCAAAGTGCAAATAAAATAAATTAATAAAAAAATTTTAAAAATAAACCAAAAAAAAACAAAACAAAAAACACAAAATGAAAAAATAAATGAAGCGAAACCTTGCAAGAACTTGCAAAAACTTGCAAAAACTTGTGAAAACTTGCAAATATTTCTCTAAAAAAGCGTTCTTGAAAATTTAGAAATTGCTGGGGGTGTGTTCTTGAAAGTGTCGGAAGTCGTAGTTGGCATGCACAAGGTTTCAAAAAGTTGTTTGTTTTTCTCGCAAAGTGCCAAAATAAAATAAATTAATAAAAAAATTTTAAAAATAAACCAAAAAAACAAAACAAAAAATTTAAAACAAAACAAATAAGCCAAACCTTGCAAGAATTTGCAAAAACTTGCAAAAACTTGCAAAAACTTGCACTCATTTCTCTAAAGAAGCATTCTTGAAAATTTAGAAATTGCTAAAGGTGTATTCTTGAAAGTGTCAGAAGTTATAGTTGGCATGCGCAATGTTTCGAAAGTTGTTTGTTTTTCTTGCAAAGTGCTGAAATAAAATAAATTAATAAAAAAATTTAAAAAATAAACCAAAAAAACAAAAACAAAAGCATGAAATGAAAAATAAATAAAGCGAAACCTTGCAAGAACTTGCAAAAACTTGCGAAAACTTGCGAAAACTTGAGCCCATTTCTCTAAAGAAGCATTCTTGAAAATTTAGAAATTGCTAGGAGTGTGTTCTTGAAAGTGTTGGAAGTCATAGTTGGTATGCGCAAGGTTTCGAAAGTTGGTTGTTTTTCTTGTAAAGTGCTGAAATAAAAAAATTAAAAAATAAATAAATAAACCAAAAACAAAAAATGAAAAACAAAAAAGTGAAAAAAAACAAAATAGAAGATCTAATTATAAACAAAGATCACTTTTGTATTTTTCGGAAATGCACAGGTCTGATTATGAGGTAGTTGACCAATCATAAAACAGTTTTATCCACATGATACATTTTTAATGAAAACAGATAAATAATCATTAAACATATTACAATTTCTTTCATAACTTTTAAGCAAACTAACTTGCATTGTAAATGAATAAAACTATTCACCCAGGTTAAAATATAGCTTATAAACACAAGAGCTTTATTAAAAAGTTTCTTATAACAAGTTATATGCCCTTTATTCCCATTTTTTATACCTCATCTATAATTAACAAAACTATACTATTGCATATATAAAATGAATCAAATGTCTTATAGAGAATACATATAAACGCACCTATTAAAATTTATGATATAATTGGATATCAACTGATTGAGCATATAGTTTCAATTTTGAATTCAAGATTAAAAGAGCTTTAAAAATGTTTTCTGCTTATTAATTCTTAGTCCAGAATTAAAAATTTTAAGAATATCCCAGTTAGTCTTCACTTGGTTATAAAATCATTCAACCAATATAGTTTTCTCCCAACTATAATAAATTTAAAATAACAATAAATAAAGTTTTTCACCAGCTATGAGTATTTAAAAATTGTATAAGAATTTTAAAACCAACCTAATACTGTCTTCGCTCTACTATAAGAATTTAAAAACTATCAACAGACCAAATAGAGTCTTCACACACTGTAAAAATTTTTAAAAACTACTATAGAAAAAATAAATAAATATATGACATGCTTTCAAGGGAGGGATTACGCAGACCCTAAGCTATTTAATGCGATTCTCTGCGTCATTTTATATTTATATAAAAATTTTGAGGTGGATACATTCAAAGTTATTTCTCATCTCGTAGTTCAGTGGACTAAGCCGTGGGAAGCTCATTCGGTCTTCCTCTCCTCACTATGAAGACAATTATAACTGACGATCACGCCCTCTATAATATTGTTTTTATTATAGGTAGAAAAAATAAATTAAATATATGACATGCTTTTAAAGGAGGGATTACGCAGACCCTAAACCATTTAATGCGATTCCCTGCGTCATATTATTTTTTAGAGAATAAGATTTTTAATTAATTAGTAAAAATAAGATTTTTAATTAATTAGTAAAAATAAGATTTTTAATTAATTAGTAAAAACTTTCTGTTTGAAGTCAATTTATTCATTTATATATATATTTACCAGGAACGGAGTACCAAGTACGTAGTGTATAGTTTACAGGCAAGTTAAGTGATGTAGCTCTTTCGATTCTAATTGGACAAACTTTTCACATGAATTCATCTCTATTTGTATGGTCTGCCTATATCAGAATTATTGTGCAATGATGAGTATGAAATTGAGTTTCCTGCTGTTTGCATAACTGGGGCTTTTTGAAAGAGGTCACATATATGTTTAAATTAGGACAATATAAATTAAAAACAATATATTACAATAATATGCTACTTTGCATAGTAACGATATATTAATTATATAATTACTCTATGTGGTTTAAGTTTCAGTATAATATTGATAATTTCTTTGTTACGCTATTTTATTTAAAAATAAAAATTACTATGTTAAGAATAGAGTATAACTTCCAGAAATGAATTAGAAATTACATATGTTTTATGGTGTTTGATTTTCTATTGGTGTAATGAAAAAATGCGGTGTGAACTGAAAATATTGTTCTATTGTATATAAGTAATATTTATTTTTCTGTTTACTGTTTGATTAAAATACTATTTATTATCATCGTCTTCTAATTTGTAACCTTTTATAACTAGGCTGCTATATTAAATCCGAGTTTTGATTAAAAAAAACTGAGAATTTGCCAATTCGATAAATATTACATAATATAGAATTGCATTTGCGCTCCCTATTATCCTATATTTGGTTAATATTACTTTTTGCGGAAGGTCATTGTAAATCATCTTACCTTTTAAAATCCTGTCTATTCTCATGGTGATGCTCATTACTCCAGCTTAGCATTTTTTTTTTATACATTTGATATAAATATGGTGGCTAATTCTGATTAATGTAGAAGAATTTGTAGCAAAAAGGCTAGCTCAGTTGACCACCTAATCATTGTTTCCCAGCCAAGTTTAATTGCCCCCTGGATGATTCCATACTGTGCGTAAATCACTATACCTTTTTTGGATTAGATCTATCTCAAATACGCATTTTTTTACAAATTAATTGCCAAAGGTAGTAAGTTTTAACAGGTATATTTTAAATTTAGAAGCCATGCACTGCCACAAGCTTTATAAAATTTTAACTACCAGAAAAACTCGTGTAAAGATTTGCATAAAACCTGTAATTCATCTGTCTTTGTTTCATTGGGCAATGTATAACCAGCCTAGTGGTCATACCCAAGGGTACAATAACCGGTTAACTGTTAGGCTATCCGGATACCCCGAATTATAAAACTGATAAACAGATAAATTATTGGTTAACTTAAGATATAATATAGGATAATATAGGGTAAAATACAATTATAATAAAAATTTTAATTTGCGTATTATTTATATACTAGCATCACTCGGTGTAAAACTTGTCTACATCATAAATTTAATGTATTTTAAATAAGAACATGACTTTAATATTTCTTTTGTTTATTATATTTATTTAATAGATGATATAAATCAATTACACTTTAAACTTATACTGGCTTTCAGTTTTTTGTAAGTATAATAATAATTATTATATTATATATATGAATACAGTAAGTACTTACTTTATGTTTTTATTACATACTTTACACAGTACAAAATACTATTATTGTTCCACATCATTTCTGAATTGACATGTGTTCTTTCTCGGTTTTCATCTTGTATGCAGATCATGTAATAAATTACTGATAATAATTACTTATTGTTCCAGTTTCTGAATTTAATTCTGAATGAACATGCGTTCTTTCTCGATTTTCATTGATTGTGAAATGCACAGCAATGTAATAAATTACTGATAATAATTACTTATTAATAATTACATTGA
>QKWP01002581.1:0-13810 GCA_003550325.1 Gigaspora rosea | reverse complement strand
TTTTTTTTTAATTTTTACTAAATATATTTTTTATTTTTTATTTTTTTAATGCATTTGTTTTTTTATCTAAATTTTTTTTTTATTTTCTATTTTTATCGATTTTTTCATATTTTTATTACGTTATTTATTTTTTTATTTTTTTACTTATTTAATTTTTTTTTATTTTTACTTAAATATATTTTTATTTTTTATTATTTAATTTATTTAACATTAAAAGTTTTTTATTATTTATCATATCGTATGTACCTCCCATATGATCAGCCAATCATTTTTCAGATTAACGATCATACTGTATCAGGTATAAATATTTTTTTTTCTATTTTTTTTTTTATTTTTTATTAAAAGCTGTCAACATCGTTGGAGCCCGGAGACACTAGAACTTGTGCAAAGATAAGTTTCAAGTTTCTTCCTTTATTTGCTAATTTATTTATTTATTATTATTAACTTCTTTTCTTTCTTTTATTTTAGGCTTGTGCTTTGGTGGAATGCTAAATTGGACGCCGAGAATGTAGAAGAGGAATCCGTTGGATGCCGTGAATGTAGATGAGGAATCTGTTGGAGCCATTACAAGAACCGTCGTTGGAGCCGTAGTTGGAGCCATAGTTGGAGCCGTAGTTAGAGCCGTCGTTGGAGCTGTCGTTGGAGCTGTCGTTGGAGCCGTAGTTGAAGCAGCCTTAGAACTTCGTGAAGTCGTATTTAGATTAGCAAATTTCTCGTTATTTTGGTGATTTAGTAGGTTTTTCATTTTTTTTCAAGTTTTTCATGGGTTCTTTCGTAGGGTTATCATTTTTAGTTGAGTTCTCAATAGGTTTTTCATCAGTTTTCACGTGTTTCTACGGCGTTTGTGTGGTGGTTTCCCTACGGTAGTTGTGGTGTCTCTACAACGATTTGTGTGGTGTCTTTATGCGATTGTGTGTGTTTCTTTGCCATTTTTGTGGTGTCTCTATACCGTTTGTGGTGGTCTTTATGGCATTTGTGCTATGGTGTCTCTATGGCGTTTATGTGGTATTTGTGTGGTATTTTTATAGTGTTTGTGTGTGTCCCTGAGGCATTTTTGTGGTGTCTTTTGTAATATGTTTTGTAGTTTTTTTTTTAATAAAATTATATATTTTTTTATTATTTTTGTAAAATTTATAATTGACCAATATTATGTATTTGTAATAAATTACATTGTTAATAAAATATATGAATATTTTTAATATATGAAAAATTAGCATTTAATATTTATAATAATAATAATATAGTATTTAATATTTAAATGAGCATATAGTAATTTATTTTTATTCACTTTTGGCTATTATACCACTGGTCTGCGCAGATTTATGTATTTTTAAAAATCTTCCCAGAATTTATAAAAAAAATTTAGTTGTGGGGTCACAGATCTTCGCAAATTTTTAATTAGTTTTTTTTTAGAATCTGCACAGATCTGAACCTAAAAAATTCTCCTGATGTATCAAAATGAGTTCACAAAAAATGCTTTTATAATGGTGTGTAATAAAATCGTAAATTTACGTAAAATTTTTACGTCAATTTACAATTTTCTTATAGACCATAAGAAAATCGTAAATTTATATAAAATTTTTACGTAAATTTACAATTTTTCTATGCACTATAAAAAAATCGTAAATTGACATAAAAATTTTACGTAAATTTACGATTTTTTTACGCATGGTAAGGTTTGCGTAGTTTTACATTAAATTTTATGCAAGTTTACGATTTTCTTACGAACCGTAAAAACTTATGTAAGATTATACTATTATAAATTTGCTGATGCTCCAAATATAATAGTTGAGTTGTGAGAATAGTAAAACAATGTGCCAATTTAAAGCTCCAACCAATTATGATAATTAGATGAAGACAGTATATAAAACTATTAGTAACTTGGATTATTGATCAAAAGGAATTGAGATAAGAGGATTTATACTAAGTTCAATTAGAGTCAAAATCACGTAAACAATTTTAAAAGATTAACCAAACTAGTTATATAGAATTTGTGTTATAATAAGCCAATATGAAGTTTACAAGTCAATTCAGTCTGTCAAAATTGAGTTTTGCAAAATTTTTAAGATTAAAGTCAAATTCAATAGATAAGGTTTTACTTCTATTATTATTGCATTTTAAATTAAATATCAAAACTCATTATTGCTTTATTAATTTTTAAAGGTCTTATATAAATTTTAATTTTCTACAGTGTTTACACTACAAATTTAATATTCATGCTAATAATTTAGTGTCTATACAAAAAATTTGGCATCTATACTATAAATTCAGTATTAGCACTATAATTTTAGCATTAGTATAATATTAAATGCACTGCACTTTTTCTGTATATGAAATTCCCTTTTTTGTATATTAGTACAAAGAATTTTTAATTTTACTTATTTAGGGTTTACTATCAATTTCTAGTATATAACAATATACAAATAATAAAAATAAAAATTATAGAATAATTTAAAAAAATTGTATAGTCACATTTTAATCTATTACACTATTTACTATATATTAATGTATATTATACCATAATTATATTAATATAGCGAAAAGTTATTATATCATTCTAGTTCAATCAGTTTTTTTTATAATAATAAAGCAATAAATGCTTTTATTTAATTAATTATTAATTTAATAGATGATGGTACAGAATAATGTTAAAAGTATTAAATAATATTATTTTATCTAACATATCCCATATCTTATATAAACACTGAATAATTTTTGTGTAATTTATTTGGCCACCTCCTAATACAATATACAAATTTCATTTATCTTCTAAGAGGTGATAAAAATTTGTGTATTTTGTATTAGAAGAAGGCTGAATAAGTTATACAAAAATCATTCATTGTTTATACTAGACATGTTGGGTAAGCATATTATTGGTCAAATTCTGGCTGATAATTGCTAATTTCTTTACAGCAGATACTGCATTATAACATGTCATTCGGGCATGTCATAAAAACAGTATACTGTAACTAGTGAATAATCAGTTATTATCCACAATATGACCAATTAGTTATATTAGAAATAGAGTAAATATCTTATAGTGTAGCAGCAAAATCTTAAGTTTGATTGGTCTGCATGACTTATTTATCAAATTTTGTTTATATTTCGCATTTGAATTCATTACGCTATTATTTTTTACATGTAAATCATCATGATTTCTGTAAATAATAATACAGATTGACCTCTCTATAGTCATACCCATATAGTCACAAGCACCCAATATTGTGCAATAGATTTAAAATATAGTAAATAAAACCTCATTATATTCACATATCACTTTAATCACTATCACTAAAAAATTTTGATTTTTTTATCTATTTTATTAATAATAAACTTCATTATAGTTACCAATTTTGACTAAATATGGATTATAAAATCTGATTGGACAATATTCATATTCTTGTTTATTTAAAATATTCTATTAAAAATTCTTAAGGTTTGACAGCAAATAACTTTTGATTCAGTGGTCCGATTTGGGTGAAACAACTACCAAAATGTTCATCTCAATGTAACAATTCTAATGAGCCCAATATCATTAAAATCGAATAACATGCTCCTGAGATTGTTAGATTAAATTTAAACATCTAAGTGAAAAATCCTTAAAGATCTTAGCATTTTGTAATTAAATTTGGATAATTTTGGACTCTTTAGAATCGTCTCATTGAGTCAAACACTCTAATAATTGTTTTATCCAAATTGGATCACTATCAAACATTTTAAATTTTTTAATAATTTCAAATATGCGCAAATATATTACTTATTGGTCTTTGGTCACGTGACCATGACAAGGTATTTTATTTATAGTCACAACTCTATACAATCACCAAAATAGGGCGCGACGGACTTGATAATTATAGAGAGATCAGACTGTAAATCGAAATGCATTCAAAAAATAAATAAAAATAATTATAAGTTGTGTTTTCATTATACATATAATATCGATAGCATAATTAATAATTGTTACATATAAATTACATAACTAAACGACTACAGTGGCTATAAATTATTTAAGACCAAATTAATTTAGGTTATCTTTTGGATTTCAGCTTTTCGATTACGCATAAATCATTGCTTGCAGTTTATTTTGCAGAAAAATCGGTGCCTAAATACTTTCGGCGCAGCAGCAACCAATTTCTATAGTACGGCATGTATAATCCCGCTCAATTGAAACAAAATAAAATGAAATAATTTGTCTGTTGCATGACAATTCAATTAGGATTGAAAATTTTTACCGGGTATTATTAATTTGATTGCTCAGATAAAGGGTGTTCTCAAGCGCCTCACTCAATGGATCAGAAGTAAATTTTTAATTAGTCTGAAATCGAATAAATGAATCAGGAAAGCTATCATTGCGATGAACAAATCAGTGAGATACTAACCACCTTTTTTTTGTCAAAAAATTGTCATTGATAAAGGTGCTCAAGTAATACTTTATATTCAAACATATAATAAACAATGAATTCTCGCAAAGTTTTTACCCGATCCAAAAAGTAACCATTTTATTGTTAATATTCAAAGCTTTTAAAATGAATGGTCGATATTTTTAAAATGAAAGTTTTTTCAAACTCAATTTTTAAATATCATCTAGCAAATTTTAATGTTGTTTCTACTCCTTATAATCTGATTTGAATGTATCCTAATGATCTATTTTTAAACCACTTCCAAAAGCTATTATAAATACATAATATATATTATTAAATTCAAATATACAAAGAATTTTTTTTAATAATGCATGGAGGTTGAGGCATGATCAAACATTATTACAAATTTAAATTTTTAGAATTATAATCATACCCTATAAGAAAATTGGACCGGTGTTACAACCGAATTTCATTAGTTTCCTTTCCTTATTTAGTATTTTTATTTTTATATCATTTTATGTATTTCTTATTTAGGCAGTTTGGATGATCATGGCGTATTCGGGTTTTGAGACCCCAAGCGAAGGATATAAACCCCAAGTGAGGAATTGATACCCCAAGCAAGGGATTGAGATCTCAAGCGAGGGATTAAAACCCCAATTGAAGGATAAAGCCCCATATGTATTAAAAGTATATAAAGCGCGAAAATAAATCTTTCCCTTGGTTTTTCAAGGGAAAGGTTTATTTTCTGCTTAGGAGTAGGAGACAAGTAGTTAACGATTGTAGATAGTCTTTAGTATAATTGTGATAATCCGATGTATTGATTTATAATAATAAAGAGAAACCTTATACCCGTATTATGTGTGTTAGTTTCTTGTTTTTAACCATTTAACCTTAATCACAATTGTTCACGATCGAAGCTAAATTGGTGCAATACTCTATCAAGCTCTCCAAACCGATCGTAATACTGGATCAGCACGGGTTGCATCGGATAGGCACAGGCCTTTGTGGTACGGGTCAAGATCCGGATTTGTACAGGTATGGTCCGAATTGGTACAGATTCTGTGGACCATATGGGACCGTATGCCCGTGCCAAATGGACCGTAAATGGCTCGGGTTTTGCAGCAGTTTACTAATTGAATCAGCACGGGATTTGGCACTGATAATGAACGTAAATTCATGTGCCACTGTGATAACCATGTGGATTAACTATGTGCAATAAGCCTATACTCAATAGTTACACAGAAAATTTCAATTGTTAAACAGCTATAACTTTTTATCCAAGAGTTTTTAAAAAAATCTGACTGGTAACTTTGTAAAGCTATATTAGCTCTACATGTGTGCCAAATATCTTTTCAAAATTTTATCATTGTATAGAGTTGATGCATTTTGAAATATATGTGAATTTATAAAATTTCAATTTTCAAAATGCATCAACTCTTTACAGTAATAAGAGTTTGAAAAGAATTTGGCATACATGTAGAGTTGATATAGCTCTACAAAGTTTACTGGTCAGATTTTTTTAATACCTCTTAGACAAAAGTTATAGCTGTTTAAAAAATTGAAATGCTCTGTGTATAGGCTTCTTGAACCATATTAAAACATAAATTTACATAAGTAATCAATATAAGATGAACGAGCTAACTGCGAATTAAGCAAAATTTTGTAAGGAATTTTTTTTGTTAAGACACACAAGGAAGCTTCATCAGTGAAAACATGAGATCTCTTTTTTTCAAAAAAAATCCTTTACTGATCTTTCGTTCTTCATGAAACGAGCCAACACGTGAGTAACGTACACAACGTGTCATCTGAACGTGCCATCTCATATGAGGTGATATTACTGCCACCCTTTGCAGTAATATCCGTGCCATTCCGTAAAACGTTCCTGTGCGTGCCACAAGCTCCGTGCCATTTCGAGCATTCCTGACACCAACCCGTACCACAACCCGTACCCTTTTCTTATAGGGATACTAAAGCAGTCTTCATAAACAACCAAATAATACCAATTTATCATCATCTAAGAATTGTCTTATAGTTAACTCAAAATATAGAAACAAATAAATTCGTAATAGCATTTCAATATATTGTAAAGGAAAATATTTATTATAATCTCACATATAATATCATGCTCATTTTAAACATATTTTTAATTTTTAGATGTCATTTGGAACTTCTATATTACCGGCGGTTTTACTAAAATATAATTTTGATAAGCTTTTATCAATTTCTGTTATATTATAAGGTTTGCTTATATATATATTATCAGTATTTAGTTTTTCACTAATTATAGGCAAGTTTTTATTGATCCTATCACTTTCTAGGAATTCCTTTTTGCTTTACTTTCAGTCATATCTTCGATCGCATTAAACCATTCGTCTAGAACATTAATTATTTCTTTTGTATTAGTCCGTTTCTTTGGATCAGGATTTATGCATTTTTTTGCCAATTCAACATAGCAATCAGGTGTTCAAGGTGCAAATTCTGGTCTTAATCCATTACAAATCATAACTGCGAGGTCAATATCAAATTTATAATTATTAAAAGGTCTTTGTCCATTCGTCATCTCGACCATGATAATTCCAAAAGAGTAAATATCTGCTGCTTCTGTGTATGGTTGTTTTTGAAAAAGTTCTGGTGCGATATAAGGTAATACTCCATGAATACGTTCTTCTTTTTCTTTTTAATCAAGCGGTTTTGATAAACCTAGATCGGTAATATATGCTTCATAATTTTCTTTCAACAAGATGTTCCCAGGATGTAAATCTCGATGGAAATATCCCATTGAATGAATACGATCAAGATTCGATATAATATCATGGAGTATCTTTATTTTAATTTTCCATTCAAATCTAAAAATGTTGGCAAGATTTTTACTTAATGAACCATATTTTGCATAACTAAGCACTAAAATATAGTCTCTCGTTTTTTCATCTCTTGATATTCCTAAATATTCTCCTAAACTATGACAAGCTTTTAACTAAATAAAGGAAATAAAATAAATTATTATATTAATAAAGAATAAATAAAGATTATTTTAAAAAATACCTCTTTTAAAAATGGTTCTTTATTTTCATTAGAATCCTTTACAATTTTAATTGCTACTTCTTCGTACGTTCCGAATCGATTTAAATATTCTGTTTTAAAAACAGTAGAAAAAGCTCCTTTACCAATCTCCTCGATATGTTCAAATCTGTCGTATGATATCCAATGAAAAAATTCAGGTTTACTAGCAGTAAGGGTTTGTTCTGTAATAGCTAACTTTAAATACCATTCAAAAGCAATATCCATATTCTCATCAACACCAATCCCTTCTTCGTAACACTGACCAACCTTATACATTCCATCAGCATGCCCCATATCAGCAGCTTTTTTAAAATATTCAAATGCTTTCTTTTCATCCTTTTCGATTACGGTTCCATCTAAATAATAATTTCCAAGGACGCACATTCCTACAACATGACCCATATCTGCAGATTTTATATAGTATTCGAATGCCTTTTGCTCGTCTATTTCAACACCAATTCCATCCCTGTAACACCACGCAACGTTAACTATTGCAGTCGCATATCCCATGTCTGCTGATTTCTGAAAATAAATGAATGCCTTATGTTCATCTTTTTCAACTCCAAATCCTTCATAATATAACCATCCAACATTATACATTCCAATAGCATTACCCATCTCTGCGGACTTTTGAAAGTGAACGAATGCTTCAATTCCATCCTTTTCGACTCCAACTCCTTTATAATAGCAAGTACCAAGTGCAAATTCACTCCCCATTTCTGCAGATTTTTTATAATATTCAAATGCCTTCTTTTTGTCCCTTTCGACTCCAAATCCATGATAATAACAATAAGCAACATTACATATTCCATCAACATTACCCGCTTTAGCAGCTTTCAAACATAATTCAAAAGCTTTCTTTTCATCTTTCTTAACAACAAAACCATTTAAATAATTATAAGCCAGCTCGCAAAGTTTTTGTGGTGTCATTTGGTCCATGTTGAAAATTTAGAGACGATTGCCAATGATAAAATATGCAATAGTAATAATAATACAGTGTAACGAATAATTTACCCCGTGTTTCCCACTTCCGTATTTGTTAAATTTTTAAGTTGTCACTTACCCATAATTATACTATCATAGCCACGTATGTACGTACAGTATATAAATAGTATAAATTTAACCTATTGTTATGGGTTCACCGTAACAAATTGCCTGGATAATGCATTATTTGGTGATATATAGTACTTGGATGATATGATTATACGTATAGTTCGTTTTCATTTTCCTTGTAAACAATTTTCCAAATCTCCCTTTTATATATTTAAGGTTCATCGTAGAGATTTTAATAAGGCTTATATCAATGTTTTTTAACGCCTTAAACAACTCTCTTAAAATAGTGAAATGTGAACTTTCCAAATTTGCTTCTGTTATCATAAACACAAACAATTATGAATGAAAAAATAGCTAAAAAAAAAAGTCAATCAAATGATTCACAAATTGGAAAGCATTTTTTACAATGGTTTCAATTATTTTGAGCTTGGTATTCTATTTGGTAGTAATTAGAAATTTGGGAATAATGGAAACGTAAATTATAATGAAATCGTAATTTTATATATAAGAGCTTGTTCTCGCTCTTGGTAAAGGAGAGATTGGACATTCTAAAAATTCCACTAATGATGCCTAATGAATGACGAACCCATTTCGTCAAGTGACTTCGAATTGATGATTGACGAAATCTATAACGAATTGTTGAAATCTATGAAGTATTGGCGAAATCTATGTGAAGCCTGATGAGTTATATTCATACAATATAAAGTTAATTACCACATTTGAAATGTGCATACATTCTTTTGGACAATGCACATAAACTTTCATATAAAAATTAAGTGTTTTAATAACGATAAGAGCTAAAAATGAATGGAGTGTTAGCAGAATATGACGATAATACACAATTAAATAACAGCGATAGTCATTATAGGTTGTATACTGCTGTACTGTATAGTTGTCATGTGAGTAGCGGTAACCAGAAGTAAAAGCGTAACTATGCATAACAGTGACTATAATTAGCAGATAATCATGTAACGTTATTGTATAGTATGTGGGTATAAACAAGAAATGTAAAGTAATGGAGAGAGTTAGCTTCTCAGGACAAACACATTTTGAATAAGCTCTGTATGCAATCGGTGGAAGTACCTTGTAAGATGCATTAGTCTTCGTGAAACGTGCTAAGCGATTAGGGTTTGAGGCACAGAGGCATGGGTATGCCCTTTAGTACATGCCCTTTAGTGCATGCCATAAGAAGCATGCCTTAGCTCAGCACATTTTTAATGGTATATTTAACTCAGGGCATGCTTGTGGAGGCATGCCTAATTTTTACCCGTGCCTCGAATCCTATAAGCGAGTAAACTCACTTATTGAGAATCAAAATAAACCTCATAGTCTGAATAACTACATGGCAATAGTACATTAATTATATGCAATGATACTTTGTATTGAAATTATGTGATTATAAAGCTTGATTTGTAAACACATGTCGAATAACCAAAAATGGGATATGTTTAACTATACTTTTATCAAATTATATCATTTTTTAATCCAATTATCATCCGTATATATTAATTAATTTGAAGAAGTGTTCTCATGATAGATTCTTCATTTTCTGTAGTAATTTCGAATTTGAGGAATTTAGAAACTTGTTCCAAAATTGCAAAGAAAATAAATTATTATTGATTCTACTTGATTAAGTCATAAACACGTAGAAGTTCGTATGTATGAAATGGACTCTTGTATCGTATTAAATAATAAGAGACTTGTATATATAGCCTCTTAATGTATAAAATCTATATTTGCTTTTTATCTGCGCTAAATCAGACATTCATTTTATTTCTAATTGATTCTACCTCTTCAAATTGCATATTTCCAAAAGCATAACGATAACAAAGGAAAAAATACATTTTGGGAATTCAGAGGCTTTGTACCATAGAATGACAATCTGGAATTTCATGTGCACAAAACTCCATATTCATATCCACCGATTTGATTTTTAGTTTATTTTGACGCACCCTAAAAATATGGTTACACAACATGGCTATAGTATTGCACAGTGTGGTCGGATTCTTGTGTTGCCGGGAATTACTAAATTAGGGGTAATTTCGAATAATTCTTATGGAGGAATTCCCATGTTTGTTTTCCTTTGGTTGTACCGTTGATTTGTGTTTGATCTTTAGATGGGCGGAGTTTGAGGTACGTTAGTTTATTTGTGGAACTTTTGTGAATTTCAAATTCAAATATAGTGTTCTGGAATCTATGTGGTATTGTGTTGTCCTCGGATAATTCTAATATTGTTGGGTTTTCTCCAAATCTCTGGGCTATTATCTTTCTTTCAGTCTTATCAAATATGGATAAGTACTTGAATCCTTTATATGATTTTTCTATTGTTTGAATTTTGTGTTCAATTCTCCTAAGTGGTCTAATTAATTCTTGGATCTTTTTCTTATATTTAATCAAGGTTTGGATTTCAAATGAGGATAACTTCCCAAAGTTTAATGCTAGTATAGGAAACTGTTCGTCTACGATTTCGGGCACTTCTCCTTCTGGTATTTCTAATTCTATATCGTTGAAAAAGTTGAAAGTTTCTCGGGTCCGTTGTGGTTGTTTTCCCATTTTAATTTTTATTTCTTCTAATTTCTGTGCATTTATAGGTAGTTCTAATATATCTTGTTCGTAGGTTTTAATTTTTATATCTATTAGTTCTATATTTTTTTCAAGTATTGGTATCAATTCATTTCGGTGTTTTAACAGTTCTTCCATTTTGTATAGGTTCCATGGTCCTAAATTGTGTGGTTCTGTATGTTTTGGTGGTTCTTCTAAGGGGTGTATGTAGATTGCTAAGGTTACTATATGACTTGCCTCCTTTTGTAGACAAGATTCTGCTTTCCATTCTTCAGTCGAGTAGCATGTTTCCTCAAATATTTTCAGCAGTTTTTCGTTCCTTAATACTATTTCAGCTTCTTCAAAGCATTCTCTTATGACACATACGTCTATATTTTCATTCTTTTCATGTATTGCTTTCCCTCCAGGTCCATTTAATTTTAAATAAAAGTTTTTACTTGGGTTTATCCTTTGTGCTAATAATATGCATGTCTCATTTTCTATTTCTGTGAATAATATTAATTGTGTCATTTTTCGTTCTGGCAAAAATGATATTATTTCATTTTCATTGTAAGGGCTGTTCCAGTACTGAAATAGATTCTCGTTCCCAATATTGTTCATGGTATTTTTCAAGTTCTTCGTAGGTTTCTACTATTACGTATTGGTTTGCTATCCAAATTCCTACTTGTTTTTCGTATAGTTCTTCAAGGAATTTTATATAGGAGCTTTGTAAGCGTTCCTGTTTTTCTTTTTCTGGTTGTGCTTGATAGTATTGACTATAGGTTTGCTCTTGGTATTCTATAGTTAGGTTGATTCTTCTGATTGTGTCCACTATTTCCCAGTATTCTTCGTTTTCGTAGCAATTATGTATATTGAGTGTTTCGTTATTTTTAGATTCGTATCGTAGTGCCAGTTCAAATAATTCTGCTTTTAGGTCCGATTTTAGTTTTTCTAAGTTTTTGTATAAAGCTTCTATGGGTTCTTTTCTTTTGTTCTTTTTGATATATTTAGTTTCTCCTAAATCTTCTGGTTTTACAAGAAATAAATGATATTGTTCAAATAAATATTCTGGTCTAATATATTTTAGTTTTAATTTTATTCTTCTTGTTATTGCTAAGTGACTAAAGTATTGTGGTCTATAGTTACTGGTTAATTCGAATTGGGAGTTGTAACTCATTTGTATTTTTGTATGGGTCTGTTTTTTATCCAGTAAGTTAGTAAAGGTGTTGATATTGTTACTATGACTTTTCAATAGTGCTTTCTATTTTTTGATGGAATTGGTCTCCTTTAATGCTTAGGATAATATTTTCTATTATATCTGCATATAATTTATTTGCAGCAACTATTCCTATCTCGTGTCCTAAATAGGGTTGATAAACCTGTTCTTGTAGTTTAAAGATATCTCTTGCTATTGTTAATTTATTCCAGGTGCAATTGTCGGAGTAGCAATTGTAGATATTTAATTCTCCTACTGTATCGTAGGTTTCTTTTCTTTTAATAAGATATTGTCCTATATTGTTAATTATTATAGAGTGTAAATAGTCAAGCTTTTTGTATAATTCTTCGTGTTCTAGATATTCTGGTTCTATTTCTTTTATATCTGATGCAATTGTGCAGTATCCGTATTCTTCTATTTTTCTTCCGGTTCTTTTAAAATATTCTTCTTTTAATTCTTCTATTATTATTTCTTCTTTAATATTCATTTAGATTGAGTTAGATCTTATTCTTTTTGGTTTCTCAATTGATTTGTTGTTTTCCAGTAGTATTCTATTGATTATTTTGTCAGTGGCTTGTTCAAGCCTTTCTTTTTCCTTTTTTAATTCTTTGACTTTCTTTGCTTGGTCTAGAAATTCTTGACTAAGTTTATTTATTTCCGTATATGCTGATATGTAACTTTCTTCTTCTTCAAAATATATCTTATTTCTTGCTCCTTCAGAATACAATATATTGTCAATTGCTTCTAGATGGTGTAATATTAGATGATGAAACCTGAACGGTAATATTGTGAACTGGTTATTATAGTCTCCGTAATAGAATTCTGTTTCTTCTGTTTCAGGGTTTTCTTCAAATATTTTGCAAAATTCTGGTGACTCTGCTAGTAATCTTTTCTTTATTCCTTCGATCTGTGCTTGTGTGTTATCTAAGAAATTGTTGTAAATGTTTCTTTGTTTCTTTTGTTCCTTAACAAGTTCTCTTCCTGTTAGATCTGGAAATAAGGTTGCTGTTCTTGTTAAAATATGGGGTGGTATTTTATCCGGTCTTTGTTTATCGTATTCCAGTGTATGTGGATAGAATTCTCTTGCTATACTTTTAGCTCCTTCAAGTGTCAATAGGATTGCTCCTAGTCTTGAATTATTTGTAGGGTTTATTCGATCAATGAGGTCGTTAATTGTATTCCAGATATCGTCAGTTATTTGTATGAGCTCTCTTGATTCCAGAATGTCTTTATTTCGTGGGTATCTTTTTGCTTTCCTATTTTTAGGTGGTCTTGAAATTGGTTTCCAGTTAAATCTGAATTTTCTTAATTCTTCTAATGTTTTATTTTGTTCTTCGTTCATTAAATTGTTCTTTGGCAAGTTTAATAGTATAAGCTTCGATAATCCCTTCTTTAATTAGTTTGATTATATAACAAATGGATATTAAAAGTATGGTATGTTCTAATAAAATTATAAAGTATATTGTTGCTCGATCGTAGGTAAGTACTGATAATGTAAGGTGGTTCATCCACAATATAGTAATATTAGTTAAAGGTATTGCTTCTATAAGTTGGTCCACTTTGTATTATTGATATGTAA